>JAABKJ010014094.1:0-10176 GCA_011634705.1 Andricus grossulariae
TAACAGATCAATTAAAACGGCAATAAAAGCGTACTTGGAAAAAGATCATAAATTATGGGATGAAAATTTAGATGATTGGCAATTTGCGTTGCAAAAATAAAAAATAATTAGAGAAAAAGTAGTTAAAAATTTAGATACTGCGAACGGAATACAATCTAGATATTATAATTTCAGACGTAGACCGATAAGTTTCGAAATTGGCGAACAAATTCTAAAAAGCGATAAAATATCATCAAACAAGAGGGAAGGAATCGCGAAAGAATTGAATAAAAATGTTGAAGGACCATTTTTCATTAAAGCAAAGATTTCACTAACAATTTACGAAATAAGAACAAAGAATGGAAAATCACGAGGTAATTTGAATGTGAAAGATAATAAAAAATTTAATATTGAAAAATGGGTTTGAATTTGAATTTTTCCTTTAAACGGCATGCATGTAAATAATTTGAATTTTTAAACCACTGATGCCGACGAAAGTGACAGAAGCACTTACACCTACATTCACAAAGACAAGAAAAACAGAAAAAACTTTTATTTTCATAAAATGGACGACAGATTGTACTTGAAGTGCTCTCGCTGCAGAGCATAGTTTAAGGTACAGGATTCGCTTACACATTCCTGCATATGATTGAAATGTGCTTACTGCAAGAGAGAATTTGAAGCAAAGAATTGATTAGCACATTCCTGCGTATAAATCTTGAACATCCCTCAACCTCCTATAAATGAAACACCGGACAGAACGAAAAATGAAGCAGGAATTTAATAATATACGGGAAAGAAAATGTCTGGATGAGAAAGTGGGGATGTTTGATGAGTTCGGCTCAAGAAAAGGAGATCCCCGACTACAAAAATTAGCGGAGGAAAAACGCCTATTTAATGGCCTACCCACAATGGAGGAGTTAAAGAAAGGACTAAAGGAAAAGAAGAAAAAGGAAGAAGAAGAGGAGACAAAAAAAAAGACGAGAGGAAGACAAAAAACTAGAAATTTCCGAAAATATAAAGCTACAACAAGGAGAGGAAAAAGAACAGAACGAAAAAGAAGAAATGAGAAAACGATTACAAAATAGGCAGGAAAAATACGCAAAGGAAGCTGCCAGGAAAATACGGGAGCAAAAATGGGAAGAAGAAAGGAAATTAAGAAGAAAAAAAGGAGGAAAAAGCGATAAAAAGGAAGGAAGCTGGAAAATAATAAATAAAATAGAAAAGGAGAAAAAGAAACTATGTCCAATCCTAGAAATACAGGAGGGTTCCTCAAGGGATTGGGACACAGACGTTTAGAAAAGAAAAAACAACCAATCAAGACGTTATTACCTAATAAATACGAACATTTAATTAATTAAACTTTTTCTACTTAATCACATACACCACAGAAGAATTTACTCGAAACCCACACAACAGACAACAATTGAAATAGATTTTTATTTTACAATTGCACTTTGAAAGTGAAGTATTTTAATTACTGTCACATAATATTTAATTGAATGGTACATAAATAACATAAATAAAATAAAGTAAATACGGCGACAAGAGGCCAAGATAGAATTCTAATTAAAAATAAAATTAGGTTTTAGATATAAGTTACTTTTCAGCATAAGAATCAAAGAAAACGGAATAACTGAAGAAGATATTAATCCGGATGGAGAAGATTAGAATATAAGAAAAAATTAATTAAACATCTGAAGGAATGGTTAAAATCGATACTTTAGACTTTACTTTCAGTTAAAGTACGAGGAGAAATCGAATTAAGAGAAAAGTAGAATTTTATTTTGTTTTTATTTTAAAAAAATTTTTTTCATTTGAATGGCAGGATTTTCTTGAATTATGTTACAGAAAGAAAAAGATGAAAGACATCAAGATGTGGAAACGTCGTCACTGCCAGAAGATGGTTCCGGTGGACCTTTATATTTTTCACGAAACCTACTGTGATGAAAGGTCGAATAGAACTAAAAATTACCACACGGTTCCGGACTCGAAAAAACTAAATACATTAAAGGTGGTTGGTTGGAAATAAATAAAAGATTTAAGGACATTTCAAAAATAACAGTGGAAGAAAATAAACGGACACAGGAACAAGAGGACGATTCATATGTGCAACTTGACATCACGGAGGAAGAATCCTTACTTTCATTCGGCGAGGAACTGGATAGATGCGAGGAACTTTTAAAATAACAAACCTCGTTTCAAAGAGAGGGGGGAGGCTGTAACAATGTTACAGGCACCCCGCAACCGTACGACTCTGTGGGCCTAGGACCAGAAGTGGGGAGTGTATCACTTCCTGGTTCTAATACCCAAATCCTGACTCTGGAGCGTTAGTCTTGTGCTCCTTGCCCTATCGCATCGTGCTGCTTAGTCCTTAGACAGTACCGTTACCTCATCACGCACATCGGTGATCCGATATACGTTCGCGCCTTTTTGAACCTGTTGGGAAGCATCTTCAACCACCCTGACGCTTTCCCTTATTGACTTCACCTGCTTCTCGACGCTCAAAATCCTTCCCTTCCCTTAATTTGCGAGATGCCTCACAATGGTACTGCTAGCTTTGCGTAAATCTGGCAGTACCATGCATTTTTTTTAATGCAGAGCCAAAAATTTGGCTTTTGGGTATTAAATGAGCCTTAAGAGCATGTGACACACATAAATACCTACCTTACCGGCCTCACTATTTCAATTTTCTTAATTTTTTTCTGAACCCAAGAATTTTTTTTCTGAGTAAAATATCGGGCTGAAACTTTCTTAAATATATAAGAAGACAATAAACTACGTTTAGATACTTTATTCGAGGAGGAATTCCGCAAAAAATTATTTTCGACGAAATTAAAACTGGTTGCATTTTTTGCAATTTTTTCAACTTAAGAACTTTTTTGATAAGTGAAATATCGGCATCAAACTTTGCGAAATACAAGAGCCGACAGTAAATTACGTTAGTAGTTAGGATCAACTATGGCTCGGTCGACACCCTCCCCCCACTCTTCGGTGTTTACCCAGACGTCTGGCGCCAGTCGGCGGCTGGTTGGGCCTTGCCTCGCTCGACGCTAGTGTTTGTTTACAGTCTAGGAATGGAAGATAGGGAGTATATGGACAAAGGGTGGTATTTCGGGGAGTTGTAAACGAATACAGTGTTGATGGCATAGAGATATTACAGATAGAGGGGACAAACCATATGCCGCTCTGTATGTTGAATCGTCCCGTGGAAACTCGACTGAGAGAGAGAGAGAGACAGACTATCAGAGTTTTTTCTGTCTCTGTCTATTATCCCTACAGCGCATGCGCGACCAACCGTCAAGCCAGCTTAAAACGTAAACACAGAATTGTCAGTTCGAGATCTCTCGTCAGTGCGGTCGATTAAATCAGTGTTACGATTTTTATAACAAACTATAAATCACATATAGTAATTGTGGCACTGATAAATTAGCGTCAAAGTAATTATAGCTGCGAAGTGGTAAGCAGATGATGGTGGAGCAGAAATGTCACAGTTTTGTGTAGTGTGTAAAAAACAGTATGTTCCTGGTGATCGCAGTAGCACCTTTTACTGGTAAGAAAAATAACATTTATTCTAGTTATTTACAAAACTAAAAATTATGGTTTTTGATTTATAAAAATTAATATTTAAAAAGAAGAGTAAATAATGATAATCTTAAATTATTCTGTTACTAAAAATGAGGTTAGATTAGTATTCAAAAAAACTTCAATATACATTTTTTTAATAGTAATATATTTAATTATCTTGCAGTTTTCCAAAAAATATTGAACAGAGAAAAAGATGGATGCAAATTATTACACAGAAATTACACAGAAAAGTTCTTGGTGATATTGTTAATTTACAAGGTCCTTCAGACAAAAAATGTTCGATCGTTCGTTTCAAGCACATAAATTCTTATCAAGCTACGACCGACAGTAATAAAAATGTTCAAAGAAAACAAGATAATTTTTCAGTTCTATGCCTCGAGTTCAAAGAAAATTCTGATGGCGCTGTCAAATATAATTCAGATAATAATTTGCAGTATATAAAAGGAGGGTCAAAATACAAACCTCAAGCAAATTCAGAATATAATAGTCATTCAAAAGGTGCAATTGAGATTATTAATAACTGTGATTTGAAAAGGTTGGTAATGTAAATGAATAATTCTGAAATTTTTTAATTGACTTGATGAAATTTGTATTTACTTTTGATTAATCTTTTCAATGCACGAAAAATATTAATGAAGAGCCTTTTCATTTCCCAAATAAAAAGTTTTGTTCAACTGATAAACAAAATAATTCTCTGATGGATAGTAACTTGACAAATGAAATGGACATAAAAAATGATAAACCTCAGGATATAATAGTCTCAACCAGTATTGTTTTGAAAAGGTAATAACTGAAATAATTTTTCGATACATTGCTGATTTTTACAAAGTTGTATAATTTATTTTTAGGAAAAACACAGACAAAGTTCAGCAGATACACTCTGCTAAAAAATTATGTCTCATAAATAATGAAAAATCTAAAACCACACTCGACAAAAATATTAATTCGGAAAGTAACAATAAGCCGTCATTGCATAAAGTTGAAAAAAATGGAAATTTGAAAAGGTATTGCAAATCTATTATACATTTTACTTTTTATATATTCTTTGCTTTACTTATCAATACTTATCAATTTTATAGGAAACGTTCGTATAGAGGCCATTTCGATTCTTTATCAAAGTTAACAAAAGAGTTTCGATGGAAAGATGGAAATACTACCAAATGTTTAACGAGACAAGACTTCGCATCAGATGAAGCTTGGAATGAGTTTCTGAAATACACTGTATTGAAAAGACAACAACGTGAGGCTTTGCAGATAAAATGTCAAAGAAAAAACAAGAAAATTGATAGTTTGAACGGTATTATAAAAGTTTTGCAAGACAAGAAAGAGCAAGATGCAGCTGAATATTTCATGATTTTTACTTCTTTTATTTAATTTCAATTTCCTTCGACTATAAAATAACAATCATATTTTCGTTATGAATCAAAACTCATGTACACCGACGTATACGAATTTGATTGCAAATATTCTATAATAACGTGACAATCTTCGAAACAAAATTTAAATTTGTATAAAGAGTAGGTATATCATATAATTTAGGTATATCATATAATTTAGTTACTATTTGAATTGGAAATTGAGGTAATAAATCATTTTTGAGAATATTTTCAAGCGTATATGAAATGATTTATTTTTTGATCTGTCTTCTGAGTAAAGTGAACGTGAGGTAAGATTTATTAAAAAATTTAAGCATCTTGCTTATTTTGTGGTGATGTGTTTTTGGCAAAGTAATTTTTCCACTTTTACAATTTTTTATTTTCACAATAATACAAAATAATATAACTTTCTTTTCATTTTCTAATGTACAACTATTGCAGGGTAATAATAATTTTTATAATGATTTTCATTTGTGGAATTGTTGTAGTTGAAATATGGTTTTTGGTGTCGATATTTTTGTTGATTTTTTTTTACAAGCCAATGGGCATAGTTTTATGTAATGGGTATCAGTTTTTTCTTTTTTTTTTTTGGTCACATGCAACTTGTCCCAGTTGTATTCTATGCGAACACATTTTGTACAGTTTTTGACAAGTTGTGGAAAATTCCTTTGTTCAAAAATGATTCTGCATATAATGTTCATAAATTTGTCAAATTTTATACAAACAAGATAAAAAAGTTTTACAATTGTTAAATTTGATGCATAGTCCATGTATACAATTTGACAAGTGAAAAACTTTTTTATCTTATTTGTATAAAATTTGACAAATTTGTGAACATTTCATGCAGAATTATGTTGGACAAAGGACTTTATACCACAACTTGGCAAAACAATTTTCACATGGGATATGTTACAGTATAATATTTATACTAACGATCATTTATCTTTCACTAGGGGCTGCCTGAGACACTCAAACAGATCATAGCTATATATATATATATATATATATATATAACATTCAGTGGCTGCTTATGAAATGGTAAGGTCTACTTTTCGCAACTGCTTGCCAACTGCAGTCTTTGAATCGCTGGGAAAATCCGAAGAATTATAAGCCAGGTATAAATCAAGATATAATCGATAATGTATCTGTCTTCGTCGGTAATGAAAGAAAAAAAGGAAAAAAACTAAAATTCAACGTAACGTTTGATGAAATGGGGATAAAACAATGGGCTTATTATTGCAAAATGTCCAAAGAATGAAAAGGGCTAGTCGAAGTTGGGGACCAATTAAGTGGCAAAGAAGTAGACAAAGAAGAAAATTCTATAAAAGCTAGTGAAGCTTTAGTATTTATGCTAGTCAGTATCAGTGGAAATATTAAAGCTCCCGTCGCATATTACTTAACAAACTCTCCAAGTGGTTACGATAAAAGTATACTTTTGAAAGATTTACTGGTTATATTAGATTAAAATCACATTGATGTATCAAGTGTGACTTTCGATGGCGACGAATCCAATCAAAAAGCCCGTAAATTTTTAGGTGCTAATTTTAAATACAGTGATAAAAAGAACTGCAAACCTTGGTTTCCTCACCCATCAACAGGAGAGCCAGTATATATTTTCTTTGACCCCGTTCACATGTTGGAATTAATCAGAAATTACTTTGCATTAAAGGGTCCTTTTTATCGAGATGCGCAATCAATCGACTAGAATTACATCATTAAATTAAATGAGAAACAATACCAGGAAGAAATGCATTGCGCTTGTAAAATTAAAAATTGACATATATATTTTCACACAGAAAAAATTAGAGTTTTTTTAGCTATGCAAGTATTGAGCTTAAGTACATCCAAAGCTTTGGATTATTTAGAAAATGAATAAGAAGATTCAAATTTCAAAGGCGCTGCTGAAACTTCACTTTTTTGTTCAGAGATTAATGACATGGTTGATATATGTAATGTTAAAAACAGATATTATAAAGTACCAGGAAGAACAGCGGTTACTGAACAAACTTTAGAAAATTTGAAGAAACGAATTGACGGGCACATCGAATACATCGAAAGTCTAGAAATCGATGTTGAAACGAAGCTTTCGAAAAAAAACGAACTCGTCGACAAAATGAAAAAACCCAAAGTGACAGCTGTAGTAATTCAGAATACTCAGTAAATGTAGATACTGAATTAAGTGATAACAATAGATATGGATATGAGCTACATCTAAATAATAATGATTATGATGAAAAAGGAGATATAACAGTTTGTGATGAGAGATTAAAAAATGAAGAAAGTTCTTGTGATAAAGAGAAAGGATTATTAGAACAAGAAAGAAGCACATGTAATAATAATGAAATTACTGGTAAACTTGTCCGAAAAAAAGTAATAGACGTCAAAACAGTTCGGACGGGTTTCCTCGGAATAATAATCTGGTTAAAAATTTTTTACTTATTGAGTGAAAAGTTATTAACAGAAAAAATATGTGATCACGTATTATCGTATGAGCTCTCGCAAGACCACGTTGAAATGTTTTTTGCCTTAATCAGACAAATGAACCTGTTTTCGAATAATCCTACAACCATTCAATTTAAGTCTGCGTGTAAAAAATTATTATTAAATAGTATAGATATTTTAGTTTCTCGTTCTGCAAATTGCACCCCACAAGACGATACGTTATTGATATCGGATACAACTGACATAAAAAATATTGAGGGGTCAAATTAAAATAATGGAATTAATGATTTATCAAAAAATGAAACTACAAAGGAAAAAAGGATTAGACCTAAAAAAGAACAAAATATTTGCAAATTTGACATTAAAGATTGTTTCCATACAAATTACAATATCGAAGACTTATCTCAAAATAAAGCATGGCTAGAATCTGAATATTTAAATGACATTATCAAAAATACAGCAGGATTTGTGATACGCTCAGTTAGGAATAAAATTCACTGTAAAAAGTGTTCGGAAATGTTAGATGGACCAATTTCGTCAAAATCAAAGTTAACTGTTCAAAAAAACCGAGGAGGATTAATATTTGCATATAATGACGTTCATTTGATTTTCCAAAGTACAGAAAAAGTGATACGTGGTTTTAAAAATTCTACGTTCACACAGGATGTGAATAAAAAGCTAGTTAATGAATCCTCAAAAATGATCCCGCCATCAGTTTTAGACATTGATAATCATTCTCTAGATGAGGAGTTTCTGAACGATCACCGACACAAATTGATTTACCTCATTCTTCAACATTATATAGATGCACGCTTGAAACATGAAAGCGACAAATTAGGTGACATAAAATTTAGGACTCGAATGCATAACAATAAAATGACTATTTTTAAGGGCGAATAAGTTTGATTGAGTATTAGGTATTTACATTTTATTTATAACAAGCAAAAGACTTACTCATATTGTAACTTTGTGATAATAAAATGTACTTCGTCGTTTTCAAATCATCATTTGAAAAATATTTTATGCAATCGATTATTATAACTAAATAACAAACCATGAAAATTATAGACTGAGATAGTCAAATTAGTTATAATGAATTCATGTTATGTGACTTAAGAACTCGATGTTATATCATATTTAACAGTGCGTTTTCATTACGTCTTAAGATGCATTGATTTATTTAGAAAAAATTAAGTGTTTAATTGAAGATAAAAGTCAAGATACGATATCATTGTTATAAATATGCACAGATTACATTTAATAATCTTCGATTTTACTGTGAAATAAAATAAAATTGATACACCTTATTCAGTAATCTTTCAAATCTTCATAGACTCTTTTACTAATTACGACGATTTCGAAGTTTAATTGTTTTATTTATTTTTGCCTATTTATTGTCACTTTATTTTCAATCTCATACAATTTTCATTGACGAAAAATTATTATTCAAGTAAATGAATTACTCTCTCAATCCTTAACCTATCACTGAAATCATAAAAATACTTCTCTCTCCTACTCCATCTTTCTCTGTCTCTGCCAAGCTCTCAACTTTATCTAATTATAAAATGTAGAAAATGAGGTTTTGTAATGATGACGAGCAAGATTTTTTCAATTTTTGCAATCGCACCTTAAAAAAAAGTTCAAGTAAGTAGTTACTATATAATTATTATCTAAAAGAACTTTCATTTCTCTGTGTTTTTGTTAGAAATTATACTTCTAACTCTCTGTCTCTCTCTTTCACGCGGACGGTTTTCGAGCTGGTTTGTCGCCTCTATCTGTAATATCTCTATGATATTAAGTCAGAAATCCAACTATTTTCGGTTAAGCGCTAATTATTTTTGGTTACCAAATCTACTTTTATATTTTTCGTAGAGAATTCTTCTTTTTTGATAATTAATGTTATTATTCGAACGTGCACAGATGTGAGACTCCGAACTGTGCAGTTCCGTTGAATGAGCGTTTTTGTCGATTGTTAGGTAGCAATAAACAATACGATGAACTTGTTTATGATGCACAAATTCAACATTGTTTTGTAAAATTGGGTCTGGATCGAGAAGTCTCTCCGTCTCTCTCTTACGCACTCTGTATACTTCCTCTCTCTATTGGAGTCTCCCTTTTGTGGTCTAAAGACTTCTCTTCGATATCCACACTACTACCATGCTAAGCATGTTTATGCTCTCCCCGCCACCTGACTCTCTCTCACACACACACATACACACTCTCTTTCTCTCTTCCTCTCTGTGTACTCTCTTACTATGCTCAGATCATCAGATCATCATCATCGAGATTGTCATGAATTCTACGAGGTCGGAAAGCATTACAAAGAGCACAGACTATTCGGACGTAATCCCTGATGTACGGGATTTGACTATTTGGAAGAATATCACGCAAGGCTCTCCACGTTTTGGCCAACCCATTGATTGCTTCAACCATCCATCGGAATTTAGTAACGAGCCTTGATTCATTTGCTTTAGTCGTAGAGTGCTGCGATCCTTTTTGGAGAAAATGAGGCATTTTGAAAACGAATCCAGGATCTTCTAAGGACTTCAGAAAGTCCTGAAAACCACGATCGACAACACTAACAGAGGTTGAGGGCATCCATGTCCGCAGTTTCATGGAGTCTTGTTTTAGAAGACTGTCAAAGATACTAGCGTCGTTGTTCTTCCCATCAGCAAAATACGGACCGAAAACATCCACTATATATCCTGTCGTCATTACTAACATCATGGGCTTGACCAGATTCCTTCCTTCATGCATAGAATAAGTCCGTCTTTGAAACGAGTAATTGCTA
>JAABKJ010014095.1:0-10176 GCA_011634705.1 Andricus grossulariae
TTTAAAAATGATTTAAATTTTCCTAATATTTTATAAAATCCTGTAAAATAAAAAGTATTTTTGTCAATTTTCTAGATTCTTTTTTGCCTAGTCGTTTTCACGACAATCAATCAATTTTATTGCTTTTCCAAATATTTTTTCATTTTCACTATTCAAATCGTGGTGGCAGATAACCATAGTAATTTATAGCCAAATATAGGAAAAGTGACATTTTTCTCCCACCCTGGGATTCAAAAATTTCTAAAATCTATAAAAACACGTAGAAAGAAATGAAACCATAATTTCAGAGTTGAATAATCATTTCTTTTTGGTTGATAATGAATTTTTTTAACCGGAAATTTAACTACTCCATTTATTTTATTTATTATTTTAATTGACAATTCATCGTTGAATATTTATTTATTTTGTTTTAAATTGAATGATTTTGAAAGAAAACTATTTCATTCGGTTCAAAATTAAAATGTTTTGTTGAAAATTAGTTTTTTGGTTGAATTAAACTGTTTTTTATTTCAAATCAAATTTTGCTGTTGAAATATATGAACTATTACACTTTTTGTTGAAGATTCATCTTTTTTCGTTAAAAATTAAATTTTTCAATTATAAATTTGACGACATTTTTGGTTGAAAATTGATCTTTTTTAGTTAAAAATTTATATATTTGGTTTAAAATTTGGCTTTTTTTGGTTTTAAAATTAATCTTCTTGGTTTGAAATTCATCTCTTTTGTTTTAAATCGCACTATTTTGTTGAAAATTGATTTTCGGTAGCTGAAAAATCATGTTTTTGGTTAAAAATTCATCTCTCTGGTTTCAAATTAAACAATCTGGTTCAAAATTCGTTTTTTTTCATGGAAATTACCTCTATTACATTTTTCATTAAGAATTCATCTTTTTGCTTACAAATTCAACTATTTTATTGAAAAATTGTTTTTTGGTGGAATGTAACTATTTTTGATTCGAAATAAAAAAAAAATTTGGCTAAAACATCAACTATTACATTTTTTGTTAGGAATCGTCTGTTTTATTTTAGAATTATTTTGTCAATTGAAAAAAAATGCATGTATTTTGTTAAAAGTTCGTCTTTTTTTGGTACAAAATTATCTTGGTTGAAAATTCATCTCTGGTTTCAAATGTACCTATTTTGTTGCAAATTCGTTTTTTTTTGTTGAGTTCAACTCTACCTGATTCAAAATCAAATTTTTTGTTATTGAAATTTTAACTATGTATTACCTGTTTCATTGAGAATTCATCATTTTTGTTGAAAATTCATCTCTTTCGTTGAAAAATTATCTATTCTTTTAACTTTTTTTTTGGTTATACATTCTTTTTTTTAAATGCAAATTTAACTATTCGATTTTGGGTTTAAAATTTATATTGTTTAGTGAAAGATTCAACTAATAGGTTGTATATTTATTTTTTTATTTTATTTTCAAATTCATGTATTTTGTTCAACATATGTCTGTGTAATATGTGCGACAGTCAACAAGCTGTAATCTCGTTAGTTGCCTAAGGTAGTTCATACCGCGATTGCACTTGAATAAATAACCTAATTTCAATCTTAAATTTGTTTTCAACGCCAGTTCAGTAATGAATACCTCGAATACCACCAACGGTTCCGGTTTTATCCATTGAAAATATTTTTAAAAAAATAAAAAATTCCATTTTCCAGCAAAATTATATGAGATATAAAAAATATGTCAAGGAGGAAGATTATTCATCTCAAAAGGATGAAAAAAATTGGTTGATGCCATTGTTCTGACAAGACTCATATTTTTCGTTTTAATCGTGAAAAATGTTAGCGAAAATAATAAATTCCATTTCGCAGACAAAATTTGTTGACCTAAAAAAGAACTACGAATTTGTTACAACTCATTTTTTGACAGGACGCGCATTTTCGGTTTTAGTCGTAAGAAAAATTAAAAATCTGGAAAATATAATTTTTGGAAAAACGACATGAAATACAAAAAAAAAATCCAGAAAAATGTGTTGACACAAAGAAGATTTACAAATTTGTTATAAGTCATTTTTTGATAGGACTCGTAGTTTTTGTTTTAATCGTAACAAAGCATTAAAAAAATTTTAATTTTTGGTTAGCTACGAGTAAAGAATAATGCCAACTAAGGAACCGATTTCAAGGTCATGATAAAAAATAAAATTTGTATATATAATAAGGAAGTGTCTACGCGTACTGAAAAAATCCAGCTCTCAAACAAATTTTTCTTTCAATCAAAGAAATATTTTGGTCGCCTTTCTTTTTGTGCTTTAAAAGAATATTTTACTTTTTGAATTAAACATTTTCTTGAACTTGAAAAAAATTCTTTAATTTATTAAAAATTTTCCTTAATTAAAAACAAAAATTATTTCAGTTTACGAAAATATTTCTTTAATTTAAAGAAATTCATATTGGTTCAATGGAAATTTTTCTTTAATTAAAATAAAAATTTACTTCATTGAACGTAGATATTTCTTTGATTTGAAGAAATATTTTAGCGGGATAACAACAAATTTTTTGAAATCAAAGTAAATTAGGCTTGAAAGCATTATCAATTTGAAATGAATATATATTTCTTTATTCAAAACAGAAAATTTAGTTAAACAGCATACATTTTGTCCGTACATTAATTTAACTAAATGTAAAAAAGTCATTTTACTCCCTAAATTAAATAATTTATTCGCTCGAAAGTTATTTTTAAAGATATTTTGTATAGAACCGTAAATAATATACATCTTCATTTTCTTATTTCCTAAAAGCAAAACTTAATTTCATTGAAAAAGCTATAGTTTCTATTGGGAGGGAAATTCAGACAAATAAATGATTTTATTTGAAGAAATAAATTACTTCTCCCTTTCAAATTATTCAATTATTGTATATTTGAAATGAAGTAATTAATATGAACTTTACTATAAAAATAGTATATTTGATAATAAAATTGAAAAGTGGATTTTTTATCTTTAAATTATATTATTTATTCAAGTTTTTAAACATTATACTTATGTTGACCAACTCCGAAACAATTAAGCTACAAATCTTTTTTTTTGTATGCAATACATTTCTAAAAATCTGCTTCTTATGATCTATAATAAATAGCTGGCTTACAAGTAGAATCGCACAATACGCAATCTCACTATATTGATTTTTAACGCTATATCATAACAATCTCTGTATTTTTATACCCAACACTAATTTATGAGTTGTATTGCAAATATACATTATTGCTTTTAAATCTTTGAAAACGTCGTCTGTTGTACGAACGATGCGTCATGGCTATTTTCAATGGCCTGAATTTGAACCCTTTTTGATAATAATTTTGACAACAGGCGGGCACAGGGCTGGAGAGAGTAGCAGCAATTTTAGGTTCACTTCGTCTGTAAAATATTTCGTAATTTTTATTACGTATTTTTCTTTATTTTTGCAATGATCAGTTGTTTTACAAAAATGTGAACACTTTCATGAAAATAGTCGCAGACTGCACAGTCCAAAATTATCTCAAAATAGGGAAAATAGGGTAATTTTTCACAAAAATTGGGTGATAATAGGGGAACAGATTTTTTTAAATGCAAATAATGTACTTTCTATATTCCTGAGATATCAACTCGAAATATATTGAATTTTCAACAAAACATTTGAATTTTCAATAAAAAAAATCTTTTAACCAAGAGGGATAAATTTTGACCAGAAGAGTTGTGTTTTCGAATGATTTGGAAAAAAATTTGAATTTTCAATCCGAAAAGATAAATATTCAAAAAACAAAAATTGTCAACAAAACAGTTGAATTTTCAATAAAATAGCAGGTCAATTTCAAGGAAATAGTTGTATTTTCAGCCAAGTAATTAAATTTTCAACTAAAGAAGATCAATTTTCAACAGAACATAGAAAAATTACATTTTCAGTTGCAAAAATTGATGTTTAACCAAAAGCGATGAATTTTCGAACCAGGAAAACAAATTTGCAACGAAGGAAAATTTTGTAGTCAAGAAATAAAAATAATTTCAACCAAATTGTGCAATTTTCAAGTCAAAAAAAAAACGAATTCTCTACAAAATAGTTGAATTTTCAAACCAAAAATATCAATTTTAAATCAAATGAATTTTTGAAAAAAGTTGTTACTAAAATAATTATATTATAACCAAGAGAGATTGATTCTGAAATAAAAATATAATAGTACAAAAAATGAATTTTCAATTCAAAAGGACGAGTTTGTTATCCGAAAAAACTAATGTTCAAGATAACAGGTAAATTTTCTACCAATAATAATCATTTTGTAACAAAATTGCTGAATTTTCAACAAAATGATTAAATTTGCAACGAAAAGAGTTAAATTCTGAACCAACTATGTAATAGACGACTTTTCTATTAAAAAGAATTAACTTTCAGCAAAAAAAAAGACTTTTTCATGAAATAATTGAATTCTTAACAAAATAGTACAATTTTAACCAAAATAGAATAATTCTACCAAAAATATTCTATCAGGCTTTTCAATTAAAAAGAGTTAACTTTTAACCAAAGAAAAGGATGAATTTTCAATCCAAAAGGACGAATTTTCTATTCAAAAAGACATATGTTCAAGATAACAGTTAAATTTTCGACCAAAAATGATAACTTTTTAACATAATTGTAGAATTTTTATCAGAATGGTTAAGTTTTCGACCAAAGTAGGTGAATTTTTAACCAAAAAACATGAGTTTTTGAAGAAAGTTGCATTTTCAACAAAGTAATTACATTTTTTGCCAAATCCAAAAATTCTTAAACAATTTACTGTGATATTATTCTGTTTCTCGAATTGCCATGCTGGCTTGTTTGTTCTCGGTTCAACCTTTGGCTGGTTTTATGCAAAAAAAACTTTAGTTCAAGATTATAATAGTATGCTATAATTGTTTTAATTGAAAAATTAATGTCCTAACACACATTTTTCGTCAATACTTAAAGCAATAAAATATATAGATAATTACCAGTTCTGCGTCCTCGGTTTCCACTTGGATTTAAATGTTATTAAAAGTCAAGCCTTGATAAATGCTTAATTTAGATATAAAATTCGTTCGCCTTTCTCCTGAAGTAAATATTTTTGCGATTATTGGATTAGGCTGGGTGCAATAGAGTTTTAAAATACCGTCATGGTCGATTTTTTCGCCTACGAACAAAAGTTTAATCTTAAAATTAAAAACTTTACAAAAAGTTTCAAAAGTTTAATCACACTTTTATAAAATACTGTAATAAATAAGGTGACAAAATTCTTAGTAAGTGAGTGATGACCGGCATTGTTCCACGTTGTGGAAATGAGGTTAGGTATCACCATACATGTAACGATATCACAGTAAAATAGAGGAAATAATACTTACAATAAAGTTGTGGGATTTTATCGGCGAATCTCCAATTCGCCAATATGTCACAGGTTTCTTATCCATAATTAACATTTGTAAATTAGAAAAATAAACCAAACGTACAGGAGCGTTCCTGAATCACATGTCACATGCGTTTGGCTAAGTAGCGGTTTCGATTGACAAAATAATTTCTTTGATTCAAAGAAATAGCTTTTTTGATTCAAAGTACTGAAGTGAAATATTTTACTTCTTTCATTTCCGTCTGATATTTCTTTGAATCAAACAAATATTTATTTTAATTAAAGAAACCCTATTACAGAAGTAATTTCTTTAATCCAAAAAATATGAACTACATCATTTTTTAAGACCAAATAAATGTTTTTTTATTTTAAATGCATTTTTGTGTCGGTTGAAAAAAACTATGGTAAAGGAACGATTTCTTTAGTTCAAGGCAATTTTTTTCTGAGTGTAAGATTGCCAAATAGGAATTTAACAAAAATTTATACATATATATTTATAAATTGTTTTCCAAGTTTTAATAAAAATTTAATTAATTTGCTATTGCCTATAGGTTGATGCCTCGGAAATCGAACACGATGCATTGGAAATGAACAACGATACATCATTGAACATTTAATTCGATCAAATTGTAAGCTAAAGCAGCTACTTTGTACAGATAGAGACTTACAAACGTCAAGTGGCTGAGTTAAAGGAGGAACTGAAAGTTCGGGAGATTGAGTGTAAGAATTTGACGACAAAATTGAACGATAAAAATAAGGAATTTGGTGTGCAAATTAATATTAATCGTCAACTTCGTACAACTAACGAACAGTTGCAAACATCGTTGATAAACGGTATGGACGAATTAAGAGGTAAGGAAAATTAACTTTTTCTCGATTATTTGTAAAAGTGATCTCAATCAATTTATTGTCATGTTACAGAAAGTGATAAATATTTTTAAACATATAAATATCATTGTGTAGCAATTGGTAGACAACAAGCAATTTGAAAAAGTCTGTAACTGAATTGAACGTTAAATATTGGTCAATATTCACTTACTTACTCGGTGAATAGACTTTGTTGGTACCTTAACATTTGTTATTTTTTATTCCAAATTTGAAATTTATGTTCTTTTACTGAAATTAAATTAATGTGTGTGCAATATATAGAATTTTTGGAAAATTTACCCAGGATAACTTGACTTTATTTTATAGTTTTTTAGCAGTAACCGAAGTTTAAAATTACTTATAATTATTTTATTTTTAAATATCTGTTAAAGTGCATAGCTTTAACTTGAAAATTTACAACGTCTTCTGTCAACAGTTTCACATGGGAAGAGGAATTCACCTTGGAGTACATCAGTATGCTAAAGATTCAGTTTGCCTGCCATCTCCATCAGCGTTCGTATAAAGACTATCTACATTTGTTCTTGGAGAAGATGCTTTGTTGAGAAGTACTGTTAGTGGAGAATGTAGCAACAGCCATAAAAATACCAAAGTGCCAGAAACGAGACTGGATCGTACGAGACTTTTAGCTATAAAAGGTATTCTTCTCATAATATATGTAATATATTATTTTTAGCTGAATTAAAAATTGAATCATATTTTTTCGCAGGCTTTTCAATTTTATTTTGTTTCAGACACTTTTTGTTATTGGGTACAAACCGAGAAAAACTTCAAGGAAATTGATGCGGAAATAGAATCGTGTAAAACATTTCAATATATCAGCAAACAAATTGCGGACCTGAAAGCTCCTCCACGTAGTGAGATTTCCATTTCTCTCTTCTCTCAATATAATATTCTATATGCCAGGAAAACGCACACCTACATCGATATATTTCTGCCAGGGAGAAGGCAAGTCCAAAGAAAAATACGACTCTTAGGTGACACAGTAGGCGAAAATCAACATCCTATCATGAATCTTGATGAAGGTATGGTAAATAGACTTGAGACCAACTCTGCAGAACGAAATATTCAAACTCTAGGAAACGAGAAAGGCATGGATGAAGATATCCAACAAGACATCGACACCAGAGTCAATGAGGAAGATATCGTAGACAATGACGACGTAGAAGAAAATAGAACAGTGGAACAGATTGATACTCATGCAACATTTGCCAATAATAAGAATTAGGGAATAGGATATCACACTTATGAACATTATCACAACTTCAAATACCAATTTTTTTATTCATTTTTTAGTTCATTTGTGTACTCGGCAGTGTTAACTACATTATTTTGATATGATTGAAATTTCTTTTATTTACTTTCATGATCATTTTAAAATGCGTTTGTAAAACCACCTAGTTGTTTATGTGAACTTGATAGAAATATTAAGAAACATTAAACATTCACCGAACAACCAAAAGCTATTCGTGCAGTTATTTTATTATAATAAATATTCGAACGTTATGAAATTGGAAAACCTGTATACTTTTATTTTCTGCATTCCTTCTTTACTTCTAATATAATAATATTATCTTATATTATAATGAAATAATTGAAAATAAAATAAGATAAAAAAATTCAATAGTTGTAAACGCAGATAAAAGCTTATTCGACTATTAGTTGAAAAATATTGAAATCATTATATATCATTATATATCATTATAGGTAAATAAATTTTTTTCGCATAAAAAAAGGTTAACATAATTAATAAGATAATTAAAACAAGTATAGTGCAATTTCATATTCCAGAAGTAATTATTTTGTGAATAATTCAATTCTTATTTAATTTTAATCTAAGAGTAACATACATATAGAAGAGACCTGGAAAAGTTTGGGAAGGTTATGTAGCGAGCGCTTTCTTGTTCTAGTTTCAGTAAATACTGTTTGACTGTTGCCAATTACAGAAAAGAAAACTTTTCAACTTTATTTTGTAAATTTTTAAACATTTTTAAGCAGTAAAAAAATTCAACACCAACTGTTGGCAATAATGTTACCAGTAACACACCGCGTCCATCGGCGTGCACCTTGCAGAATTGAGTCTTTCAATCATGTGTATTGCCGAATTGGAGTCAAAGTCTGGTTAATATCACTTCGTTCAGTTAAATAACACTGGTGAACATTTGATACAAGATTTATCACCAGACTTCATTGGGATATACTACAGTTTTTGAGGTCGCTGATTTTGAATCCGCGGTCGGTTAACCTCTACCACGTCTGATTCAAGGTCATTTCAAGGTCAAAGTGAGAAAAACTGCCTAAATAAATCTGAAAAAAATATTTATATAGGTGTTTGGGGTCGTTTAGTCAGAATCTGGATTCTGCTTAACCCTGTGAGCTTACCCAGAGGTTATTTCAAGGTCACGTCAAGTTCATACTGACACGAAAGTGTTAGAAAAATGTGAGAAAAATCATATATAGGGTTTGGGAGTCGCCGAGTCCGAATCTGGGATTCGCTTAACCATTTGAGGTCACTCAGAGGTGATTTCAAGGTCACGTCAAGGTCATACTGAGATGAAAGTCTTATAAAAACATGAGAAAAGTTCTATACAGGTTTTGGGGGTCGCCGAATCCGAATCTGGGATTCACTTAACCCTGTGAGGTCACCCAGAGGTGATTTCAAGGTCACATGATGGTCATACTGAGACAAAAGTGTTAGAAAAATGTGAGAAAAATCCTGCACAGGTTTGTCGGGTGATTGAGTCAGAATCTGGGGTTCGCTTAACTCTGGGAGGTCACCCAGAGGTCATTTCGAGGTTACGTCAAGGTCATACTGAGATGAAAGTGTTAGAAAAACGTAAAAAAAATCCTATATAGGTTTTGGGGGTCGACGAATCCGAATATGGGGTTCAATCAACCCCGTAAAGTCACCAAGAGGTGATTTCAAGGTCACGTCAAGGTCATATTAAGACGAAAGTGTTAGAAAAATGTGAGAAAAATCCTATATAGGTTTTTGGGGTCATTGAGTCAGAATCTGGGGTTCGCTTAACCCTGTGAGTTCAAACAGATGTGATTTTAAAGTCACGTCAAGTTCATACTGAGACGAAAGTGTTAGAAAAATTTGAAAAAAATCCTATATAGGTTTTTTGGGGTCGTTGAGTCAGAATCTGGGGTTCGCTTAACCCTGGAAGGTCACCCAGAGGTCATTTTAAGGTCACTTCAAGGTCATACTGAGATGAAACGGTCAGAAAAATCCTATATGGAGGTTTGGGGGTCACCGAGTCTGCACCTGGGGTTTGCTTAACCCTGTTAGGTCATCCATAGGTAATTTCAAGGTCATTACAAGGTCATACTGAGACGAAATGGTTAGGAAAATCTAAAAAAAATTATAATGATTTTGGATTCATGCCAACCTCGAAAGGAGTTCAGTGAAATTTGGGGCCAAAAGATATCACAAAGTAATCTTTCAGCATGATACCGCTCAGCTACATTGTTCTATGTGGATAGTGAGATGGTAAATTGCCCACCTGTCTTTCTCTTTGTAAGTACGAAGAGGACAGCAAGGCGTGCATGTCAAAGTTGTGTAGTTTTGAAACCTCACCAATGTTTCGGGCATCTATGCTTTCTATCTTAAATGTTTTCGTTATCACGAATAGTATTCTGCGTGAAAAAGTTCACGTTTAGTATTAAATGATCTTCTAATTGCTTTTCTTTTATGTGTTTCACTTGTGTCTCTCTTTAGATCACTGAAATCTCCTAGATTTTCTGGAAAGGAATCAAGATGAGAATCAAGAAAGTGAAGTTTCAGATTCATAAGACAACCTAGTTTTTTGTAGTTATGAATCATATTAGCAGCAATATTTTTATAATCCCACACAGCATGATATATTGCTGCAAGATTTCTGCAAGGTTTCTTGTAAGGTTCGAAATATTTTTGAAACATTTCTAAGAAATGTTTCTGAAATAAAGATATGT
>JAABKJ010014096.1:0-10175 GCA_011634705.1 Andricus grossulariae
CAAGTTTTAAGTTTTACAATTGAAAATTCTGTAAGTTTGAAGCTCTTTGTTCGAAACTTCTTCAACCTGGAAGATTTGAAATGGAAAACTTGACTGTTGATCTATGAAATAATCCAAATCTTAAAATCTTAATGATGCACCTTTAAAATGAAAGACTTTTTAATATATAATTTTTATTTATACATATCCCACAAATTTAAGTATTTTTGGTTTTGAAATGTCATAATTAAAAAATACGTAATTTTTGAGTTTTGTAATAAAAATTTTGAAACTTTGATGCTTCATATTCGAAAGTTTTTCAGTTTGAAAAATTTATTATTCAAAATTTGATTTTTTATATTAGAAATCATGCAAATTGAAGATTTTTAATTTATATCTCTATAAAATTGGATTTTTTTTTAGTTTTGAAATTTTACAAGTATTAGTTATGCCATTTTCAAGTTTTGCAATTAAAAACTCGATTTTTGACCTTTGAAATCATTCAAAACTTAAGATTTTTTATTTCTACGTCTTAAAAATGTAATTGAAATTTAATTTTTAAATTCAAAGAATTTAAATTGTTATTGTTCGAAATTGTAGGACTTTAAATTGTACATTTTTAAGTTTAAAGAGTATTCTTCTTCAATATGGAAGACTTTTTAACTTCAAAGTTATCGAAATTCAAGAATTTTTAGTTATACCTCTCTAAAATGTAAGCGTTTTTAGTTTTGAAAATTTACAATGACAAATTATGCTATTTTTATGTATTACAATTAAAAATAATGCTATTTTTAAGTTATACAATTTAAGCTTCTATGATTTTTATGCTTTATGTTCGAGAAATATTGACTTTGGAAAATACAGAATTGAAAAAATTGACTATTGATCTTCAAAATCATCCAATTTAATAATTTTAATTATACGCCCTATAAAATTGATAGGTTTTCAATTTTGTAAATTTATAATTAAAAATTATGCAAGCTTTCACAATTGAAAATGCTGTAATTTTGATGATTTGCTTTCGAAATTTCTTCAATTAAGAAGATTTAAAATTGAAAACTGCACTTTTGAATTTAAAAATCAGGAAAACTAACAGTTTATATTTATACATTTAAGAATAAAAATAATTTACAATTATTATTGTTCAAAATTACTGGACTTTGAGTAGTACATTTACAATTTTTTTAATGTTTAATTTAAAACATTGATAAGTAACAATAATGCACGTTTCGAGTTTTACAATTAAATGTTCTGTAATTTTCATGAATAACTTCCAAAATTTCTTCAATTTGGAAGATTTTAAATTAAAATCTGAACTTTTGATTTTTACAAAATCACCATAACCTAATAATTTCTATTTATACATTTATAAAACTAGAATAATTTAAATTATCATTGTTCGAAATTGTAGGACTTTGAATTGAACATTTTTTTAAATTCAAGAGTGTTTAATTTTTAAATTTTACAATTAAAAATTATGCAAGTTTTAAATTTTACAATTAAATGTTCTGTCATTTTCATGATTTACATTTGAAATTTCATTAATTTGGGAGACTTAAGGTTTTCAAAATCATCAAAATTAAGCAAATTTATTTTTTTTATCTCTAAGATAGAAGAGTTTTCAATTGTAAATCTTTAAAATTGAACAAGTAGCCGAATTTTAAATATTTTCTACGCCTTTAGACCATTATAACATGTTGCACGCGTATTTATTTTCAGGCATCTGGAAGAGTTACTGAATTGGGACTGAATGGAAGAGGCTGAACGGGAACCCTGGAGACATGAAAAAAGCCACAAAAAAAAGAATTGCTAATAGCCAATCATTTATTAATTTTGAAACTTTATTTCTCATTTCATTGTATAATTTAAATTTTTTACTTATTTCAAGCTTTACCTGAGCTTTCTATCACAATTTGGAGCTGAGATAAGGTCCTACTCTTTAATTAACACTGTAAGCTACAATTATTTAAATTTTTTCATTTTTAAACACCTGCATTTACAGAAAATGTCAAGGAATTCGCCTGATTTTTTTCGCCTCATTTCTACTGATTTTTCAAAAAAATTTAACGCGTCAAAGTTCAATGTCGTGAAATTGACGCTGTTGACCGTGTTTTTGTACCTTCACTCAACTGTAACTTCATTTGTAATTAAGGTGTGACGGTGTCATAAATAGAGAATTTGTTTGCAATCCAATTATCTTTGCAATGAAGTTTGTTACGTTCTTAAGCGATTTTTTTACTGTCTTATTCAAACTTTTGTAGAGAGGTCAACATTTTTGAAACCTATGGGTGCGCGACTGTTGGTTCTCGCTCTTCGGGCTCGATATTGTCCAAAATGCGAACTTTTCTACATTAGGTTCAACACTATTATTTCAAATGTATATTTATTTTTGTACTTTAGC
This sequence comes from Andricus grossulariae, assembly GCA_011634705.1. NCBI lineage: Eukaryota > Metazoa > Arthropoda > Insecta > Hymenoptera > Cynipidae > Andricus > Andricus grossulariae. The sequence continues at coordinate 2,381 of JAABKJ010014096.1, forward strand.
CCATGATTTTTAATTCAGATATTGCAAAATAAAGTTCAAATTTCATTGATTATGATAACTTTAATATCTGTTTCTTATTTTGCATTAAATTTTATTCTCAGCTACCCTAAAAAAGGTATCACTACGATAAATTAAGATTATTAAAATTCATAATATGCATTGATATTGAAAGAAACGTATTTGCATTGTCTTGTTTTTATAATTTAAAAAAGTGCTTATTCTATGTTACAAATGAAAAACAATTTTATTATTAAACATTTTATTGCAACTTGTGTCGCTTTTCCATACATTTAATTTGTTTATTTTTAATGTTATTTTTTTACGTTTTGAACCAAAAATACGCATCCTAGCATGAAGTGGTTCTAAGAAAATTTCTTTAACAAAAGTTTGTAACAAATTTGTAGATTATTTTTGGTTGGACAACTTTTTTCCATCAATTTTTTTTCGTGTCTTGTGTGGTTTTTTCAAAAATCTAATTTTTTTATTTTTCATGCTATTTTTTACGATGAAAATAAAAACTGCGCTTCTTTAAAAAAATTATTTATGCCAAATTTTTATAGTTTTTTTTGTGAGCAACTTTTGTCTACTCATTTTTTTCATAGCGTGTTTCGTTTACCCAAAAATGTAATTCTTTTATTTTTAATTTAATCTTCTAAGATTAAAACAAAAACTACGCATCCCATCAAAAAGTGATTCGTAACAAGTTTGAAGATCTTTTTAAAATGGACAATGTTTGTTTCATCATCTCTTTTCATATCTTGCATAATTTGACCGCAAAATGGAATTTATGATTTTTCATTAATTTTTCTGGGCGATGAAAATTTGAATTTTTTATTTTTCAAAAATTTCCAAAAGTTGTGATAACAATATTGTAAGGTGTTTAAAAAGCAACGTTTTTCTGCTCTTGACTTTTTTCATATCGTGCATTTTTTGGCTTAAAATGTTCATTTTCGTTTGAGAGTTAACCCAGATACCGATTATCTAAGAATGGCAATTAAATCCGAACTCAAAAGAACCAAATATCAAGGTCTATGGCTTAATGTCTCTGTTAAATTTTTTAGAAGAAAATTAACAAAACACAATATTATATGAAGTCAATATGTGCAAAAATAAAGTTTTTTGCACAGATTGACTTTATAATATTGTGTTTCTAATTTTCTTCCTAGACATTTTCGTTTGTTTTTTTGAATGTTGTAAATGCTATAACTCCAGTAATCTTCATTTTATCAAAAATAGTAATTGTGATAAATTGTTCGCCTTTTTGAGTACTACGAATATCCGTATGTAGAATTTTTAAATATTGAAAAAAGTGGTCTAAAAATTTTTAAACATGCGCTCACTTTTTTAATTTTCTTCCAAAATGGCTGGCTAACGAACGTGACCTTCATTTTAGAACACTTGAAAAGTATACCAAAGCCTAATTCAATCTGTTAATCTTTCGTCAGTTATCATGCTGCAGACTAAACATCTGTCACATGCATACACACACATATGCACACAGACATATATACATCTATACACATATACACACGCATGCGTGCATGCATACATATATGCATACATACACACAGAAAGACAGGCGCATTCGCTAAACCCTGTTTTTTGGGTTTAGAAGGTCTCAAAACGTCGACACTTGATATAAACGGGGGGGGGGGGGTCAAATTTTAGACAAATATAATATCTTCTCTGATGACAATGTAATAAGTATTTGTTGTTTTTGAAATAACCGACTGGTCTCCACAATATATGAATTTTCATCAAAGTTTTGGAAAAGTATAAAAATATAAAAACATGTTCTGCTAATAATTCCACTTATTTCATTTAAATTAGGCCTTTTTAATCTTCATACTTTTAATGCAAGCTAAGAAATGAATTATGACTTCAAACCTCCAGAATTCCAGACAGACTTCCAATATTTAGATTTCAGTTATATAATATCTTTGTTTTAACGATTAAAAAATGTGATTCTTCCATAATCACAGGCACAATAAATTACGGGCAAATGCCTATTTTAAAGATTTCGCTAATATAATTGGTTTGATTTCAACGATATTTGGGATCAGATCAAGAATAAATATCGTAAATACAGCTATACTTTTTTTTCGTATATAACCAACTTGGATTTCGAAATACATACTCAATTAGGTTCTGTTTGGATTCCCAAATAGAATTTTGCGGATAGTGTACCAAGTTCGAAGGGCTGTGTGCATCTGTTTGGATGTTCCGACACTGTACCCTACTTGGATCTCCGAACTGGATTCGATTCAGATTCTCTTTGAATTTCCAAATAGAATTTTTTCCGATGGCGTACAATGCCCGTCATTTTGTTGGTATCTATTTGGTTTTCGGAATACTGTAACCTACTTGAGTTTCCAGTACGCTCTCTGTATTGGATTCTGTTTGGATTTCCAAGTAGAATTTTGCCGATTGCGCACGAAATCCCATTGGCGACTACTACTATGATATATTTGGACGTTCCAATAGTTTAACCTATTTGGATCTCTAAATACACTCTGAATTGTATTCAGTCTGCATGTACCGAATAGATTTTTTTCTGATTAAACATCAAGTCCCAACGACTACTAGGATCTGTTTGGATGTTTTAATACTGTAACCTACTTGGATTTCCAAACACTTTATGAATTGAATTCTATTTGGATGTTCCAAAACTTAAATACAGTACTTCTATATACACTCTGAATTGGATTTTGTTTGGATGTTCCAAGTAGGGTTTTTCGATTGCGGACCAAGTCCCAATGGCTACTAGGATCTGTTTGGATATTTTAACACTGTAACCTACTTGGATTCAAAACTCAAGCCGAATTGTATTCTATTTTGATTTGCAAATAGTTTTATCGATAGCGCAACATCTCTACTGCTGTTGGGCTCTACTGAGATTTTCCAAGACTGTACGCTTTATTACTAAGTTAAAAATTAACGTAACAATTGCATAACGCCTTTTTGATTAGTTCAAAAACAAAAACTAACAATACAAAAGGTGCTAAAAAACAGAACAAAAAATCTTGTGTCAATTTTTCGCTAAAGAGCATATTTTTAATTTTTTAAATATAAATATTTGAATTCCTAATAATTTTCTGCGTCAAATAAAAAAATAAGCACACTGTAACTTTCGAAGATATATAATTTTTTAGTGTAAACGTGCCTCATTATCCACGCGCAATGACCGGCACAATGGGACAAACTAAAAAAAAAAAGTTCAAAATCACTTTTAGAACGGAATTCTTAACCGACTATAGATTTTTTTAGTTTGAAAAATTAAAAATAAAAATAAAAATTGATGTCCGTAAGAGATTTTTGAATTGTTATTGTTCAAAATTGCATGTTAAGTTTAAAAAACAATTGATATAGGGGAAACTAATACGAGTGGGATTGAAAAACTTTTGTAGTCCTAATATTTATAAATGGTGAACAAGTGGGGAAAGTATGTGATAATTTGTAATATAATACAGAAATTCTACGAGCTCCAAACTGGGTCGTATTCAACATACAACGATGACCAGGGCCGATTTACCTTTGGCGGGATGTCCAGAATGCCTTTAAGAGTTGCTTTTGGTGTTGTTTTTATAATGCCAGTGATCGCCAAGCAGAAAACTCTGTAGAGGCTTTCCAGTTGTTTTTTTTACTGATTAGTTCAGCCATTGGCAACCAGATCGTTGGTGCATATTCTATTATGGGTCTGATTATTATAGTATATAACCAGTAAGTAAACCTAGATTTTAAGCCCAAGATTTTCCCTGTTGCCCATCTACAGGCCCAAAAACCATATTAGCTTTCTTCACCATTGCATCAACATAGAGTTTCCAAGTTAATTTAGGGTCAAATATTACTCCTTAATACTTTGCTGATGCTGAAAATTATACTTCCCTACCATAGAATTTAAGATTTTTAAGGTCAGGAATCTTCCTTCTTCTTGTAAAATGCATGAATTCCGTCTTATCTAGGTTAACGGACAAACAACGGTCCCTGCACCATTGCTCTACTATGTTGAGCGCTGACTGCATGAGTTACACTAAGATGCCCTCATGCTTTCCTGTTACCGGAATCGCCAGATCATGTACATAGCCTTCAGTGTGAAAACCCACTCATAAGATCCTTCAAGGTCATCACCCATTTTAGGGTATAGTACAATAGGTTTTACCGCAGTGCTATGGGCAGTTATTGCCCTGTCCACCTGAATAATAATAATTATAATAATAAGAATCAAAACTTGTTTAGGTTAACAGAACTCAAACTCATTTGAGAAATGTAAAATAGTGTGAATAGTAGCATAAATTTCGATAAAAAGTAGAAAAATAGTGTCATTCAATTTGTATTTAATATTTAATCGAGCGGTTAACTATTTTTTTAATCTGGTATACAATATATAATATATCTCCTATGAAATCGCGTGCAATCCTTTTGAGTACGTTGAAGTACTATAAAAGCTTTAAAATCCGTTGAAATCCATGGAGATCCTCTGATATTTGTTCAGATCCTCTAAAAATTCCTGGAAAACTCTTAAATCTTTTTAAATCCGTTCAAATCTTTAAAATTCTTTGAAATCCTATGAATCCTATGAATTGTCCTATGAATCCTATGAATGAAAGCTAATGGCTTTAGTTGTGAATACGTGTATATATTCGCTCTCCAAGAAATTACTTTCTGCTATAGTTGATGTGACTTATGAGAGTTACAAAGTAGTTAACTCGATGTTGTAAATATGCTAAATCACATACTGTAGGAATATTGACTGAATCCTTTGTTTTTGATATGAAACTTCTTTTGCGACGGGAGTGAATTGAAAAAAAACGACCGATTGCACGAACGGAAGTCTCTGACTCCCTTTAATGGAAGTCTCTGTCTCTCTCTTACGCACTGTCTATACCTTCTCTTTGTAATCGCTTCTCCCTTTTGTACGGCGATTCGCAGTTGCTCTAAAGACTGCTCTTCGATATACCCATTATTCACTCGCGAAGCAAAGCATGTATAGGCCCTCTCTCTTTCATTGTCCACTCTCTTACTATGAGATCTCCCCACTACTCCACCATTATGCAAGTTCCTTTGCACTCATGCGCGTCGCCAATGTATTAATGTACTCTATATGAGGCCAACCGCACGTAAAGTTTCACTTTTGCCGTGTAGCCCCACTGCCACACGCATTTTTTTTTATCGGCTGGAGGCTTTTCATGCAGCTCCGAACATAACCTCACTCTCACTAGTTCGAGTCGTGTGTGTTCAATTGAGTAGATTGTTGAGTTATAACCAAAATGATTCGTGCGTAACTGATTTTGATTGAAGTTTTGTGAGCATTCGGAATTATAGTTCCAAGTGAAGCTGTAGCACTGTTGGCAATGAAAACATTGACCCGGACTTGGACTGACTGTAACATCTCACAAATGGTAAACAAAAAGTAAACATGTCCCAAAATAACTCTGTCGATCCGGCAAATGATCTTTCGTTGGCTGTCCCTCATAATAATGCGTGTGCCTATGGAAACTGCAAGCAATTGTTCAATTCTGACAGTGACATTGTATCTTGTGCAGGTTTCGTAACAAATATCATGCTGAATGCGCTGAAAATTTAACCAACAAACCAGATGGCAGGTTATAGAGGTACTGTGGGTCTTGGCAGAACTCTCCTGTTGATCGCAATAGGGAGTTATTCAATTTTGATCTTGAGATTATAAAAAGGGCCGTATTGGAGATTATAGAGCCTGCAATTGAAGAACTTAGTACACTTAACTCCCGATAAAAGAACCCCCGAGTTACAAATTCGTAGAACTTCTGGCCCCCGCAGTTTCGCAATGAGAGAGGAGCCTGAAGGAGCCCGCGGGGCCGAGAGACGGTTACTCAACCAACCAGCAGCGTAGCGGCAAAGGGCCAGTGAACGATAACTGAAGCGCGTCTGGTACCTGATAGGTTTGATGGCCCTGACTGTCTACGTTTGGATTCCTCCGATTGACGATCAAGGCTACTTGCAAGCCATCTCCGAAACGATTCTTATATCGGGAGTTGAGTGTATCACAATGCACCAAGATGTCGTAAAAGTCCAATTCTCGGTAGATTCGGTGTCTTATAAGGTTGAAGTGCTCTCTAAAAAAATCATTGATACGAACTCGTAAATAGATAAAACAGATAGATCTTTCAACGACTTATCCTTTTCTATGATCTCAAAAGTTGATGACCTTGACTCGCGTCTACAGTTTTAGGAAGAAAGGATTATTTCACTTGAGAATAAATTGGAGCAGTCAATAGTAGTTGGAAACCATGATGTAAATTGTACTAGGACATATTTGGCTGAGATAAAACGGAGATAAATATGTAAGAAGGACCTAATTTTATTCAAAGTTTCTAAATCAGACTACACGACGATCAATAGAAACCAAGCAATCAAGAAATCAAGCAAATTCTCAACGAACGGAAAGCCAAAGGAGAAATGAATCTGAAGCTCATTCACAGAAAAGAAGTTCCAGTTATCATCGCCGAAAAGCATCAGATGAAGCAGATATAACGAGAATAATAAATTTAAAGGCTTGTAATAGTAAAAAAATGTAGCATTTTATTATCAGAATGTTAGGGGCTTGTATATCAAATTTGAAACTTTGTTAACTTACAAAGAAATCTCCTTTTATAATATGGAGATTTTTACCGAAGCATGGCTTAAGCCTATAAAGCTCTCATCAGAATTCCTAGACAATACGAAATTTAATGTTGGGGTAAAATTCTACCGAAATGAGGAGTATTGTATAATTATAGCAATATATGTTCCCCCGGGTCTCTGTTGATACTTTAGAAACATTCTTTGAGTATCGTATATCTAGGTGAGATCTTTGAAGTCACGAATTAGTTATCCTTGGGGATTTTAAAATACCGCAAAATCAGAACTTTTGCCAAGATGGTCCGCAAGATAGAAAATCTTTACCGCTATCTTCTTTCTTGCAATATTTTGAATTAAAACAGTTGAATGTAGCTGTAAATGACAACAATCGACATTCAGACTCAGTTCATGTAAACCACTCGTGTATATTAACCAGATATAAAGCTCCAATAATTCCTGAAGACAAACATCATCCATCACTTGTGCTTATAATACACTTTTCTCTCAAACAAGTTAAAAACTGTGTTGATGATGCCAGCACAAGAGATTCAAACTTTAGGAAAGCTGGAATCAGTAATCTATGTATAGCCCTAAATAATATTGATTGGACATTCTTAAAAAATGGAACCTCTGTTGACCGTGCTACTGAATTATTGTGCAATGCTCTGAATATGCTTTTTGAAAGGCATGTTCCGGAATTTAATAATTATGAAACGGACACAAAATACCTGAAGTGGTTTACTACAGAAGTCAAGTAAGACATATCATTAAAAAATAAATATAAGAAAAAATATGATTTTACACTAGATCCTTATTATGCTAACATGTTAGCACAACTCAAAAACAAAATTAATGTCAGCCTTGAACCCTCAAGCAAGTTGTATAACGAAAACACTGAGGAGAAAATCAGGGCCAGACCTTCCTTATTTTGGTCTTACATAAATAACTTGAAAGGTACATCTAGAATTCCGGAAATAATAAGATACGAGGGGGATGAAATTAGAAACCCCACCGACATTGTTAATTCTTTCGCTAGATTTTCTTGTGAAAGTTATAATCCTACAACCCTGTTGCCACCAGATTGAAAAGATAGGCCTGTTGATTTAAATAGTTCCGTTCGATACAAGGATGGACCAACCCTTTCCCTAGCTGCTCGTGGGAACAACAATGACACCACCAAAACACCAAAAAGTTGTAG
>JAABKJ010014097.1:0-10175 GCA_011634705.1 Andricus grossulariae
GAAAGGAAGAAGAGGGTAAGGTCGTAGAGGGGTCGAAAGAAAAGAAAGTTGCTGGTAAGTCAGGGGTGGCAAAGCCACTTCGACCTGCGTGACTCATTTCATAAGAAAGACTTTTGGCGTCGCGTGTTTGCGAAGATGATCAAAATTATATTTCCCTAGAGAGGAAATATGTTCAAAAGGTGATAGTGATGCAGATTCGTAAAATTTATTGGCGGTTTCTTTGATATACTCCAAGATGTATGGTAATTGAAATTCTTTGTGAAGAACAGAGTTCTTGGTATATCTAGGGAGTTTTATGATACGTCTGAGGAGTTTATGTTGTATGATCTGAATGTGATTGACGTTGCTTATTTGCGCACCTCCCCAAATTGTACATGCATAAGTAATGATTGGTTGGATAAACATTTTATAAATGAGGCCTCCATATTCAGGTTTTAGGCTAGAATGTCTGTTAATAATAGGATTTAATGGCGAGATAACTCCGAGAGCTTTCCTTTTAGTTTCCTGGATATGTTGCTTCCAGTTAAGATGCTTATGTAGTTTACCACCGAGGTATTTCACGGAAATTTTTCATTCCATTGGTTCATTAAATTTTTGGGTGGATCTACTTTGACAGGCTTTCTGACTGAGAAAAGAATTGATTCTGACTCTGATATGTTAATTTTTGTTCTCCAAAGCTGAGTTCAAGCTTTAATGATTTCAAGAGCTTTGTTAAGAAGTTTGGAGATTTTTGGAATTGACCAGGAGGAAGTAAATAATGCAGTGTCGTCCGCATGCAATCAAATTGAAACTTCGAGGACCTCAGGGATGTGACTTACATATATGATAAAGAATATTGGCCCTAAAATGCTACCTTGGGGTACTCCTGCTCGGATGGGTTTTTCTTTTGAGAGTGTCTTGTCTATTTTAACTGAGAATTTTCTGTTGGTAAGATACGAGTGTATAAAGTGTATAAAGCCCTTTTGAAAAATTGTGATAGATTAGTGTTCTGAGCAGACCTATATGCCAGACACTGTCAAAAGCTTTCTTCACGTCGAGGAAAACAGCTCCAGTATGCTTGCTTCGATTGAAATTAAAGCTAATGGCTTCGGCGAGCTTGAGCATCATGTGCTGGGTAGAGTGACCTTTTCGAAAACCGTATTGCTGTGGTTTAAGGATGCTCTTTGCCATTTTTCTGAGAAACTAGGATATGAGCTACCTTCCAGGAGTCCGGAAAGTAACTTTGTTGAATAAAGAAATTAAGAATAATGGCAAGGAGAGTGAGGCATGAGATAGAAAGTTGTTTCAGAACAAAATTTGAGATTAAGTCGGGGCCGGGTGCTTTATTAGGTTTAATAGTTTTTATTTGCGTGGCTATTTCTGTGCGTGTTATCCTTTAAAAATTATTAAGGCTAAGTGTTTAAAGAAATTCGGATACAATTTTTCCACATTTAGCGATGTGTAGCGGATCAGATGGCTGGTAGTGAGGGGGAAACTACTTTAATAATTTGCTGCTAGAAGATTTGCTCTGTCGGTGGGAGAAAGCCCAAAGTTGGATCAGGGTTGTTGAGAAGAGGAATATTTGTCCGCGGCTTCGTTGGGGCTTTAGTCATACGCCAGGTAATTTTATTTTTAATTTGAATTTTACCAACTTCTGTATTCCAATTTTTGAATCCGCCCTCCTGAACTTTAATTGCTATAGTTTTACGCAGGTGGTTGATTGTGTTTTTGATAATGCAGTTTTTTGTTTTTCGATGGGTTTGGAAGAGTTTTTTACGGGCGTCGATGAGGTCTTCGATTTTGCGACTGAAAGGCGGATCGTATTTGTTAACGGTAGACAGAGGGACTAAAGCAAGAATGGTAGTTTTTATACTTGAGGTGAGATTAGTTATGGCTTCGTCGATGTGGGTAGTGTTTGTTATTGTGGGTTCAAAATTAAGTTGAGTTTTTAGGGTCGATTTGAATGTTTACCAGTTTGCTTTTGTGAAATTGTAGCGAGGTATGACCGGAGCCTTTTCACAATTAGTGTAAAGGCTCAAGAGAACTAGTCTATGGTCTGCGTCTAGCTCATCTATAGTGAGAGTTTCGTGGTTGTAAAAGTTATTTTCGGAAATTGCAAAGTGGATAAGGTCAGATTTACGTTCTGTATTGTGGGGGAGGAAGGTATGAGAGGTATGGGAGTTAATCTGCTATTCCTGGCAAAGTGTTTGGTGTTTAAGTCGCCTGCAGCAATTATCGAGGGTGCAAGTTTGAATATTTTCTCGCAATCGTTTTTTGCAAATTCTCGAGAGGCAGACTGGTAGAGCGAGACGATGGTAGATGACTTCCGATGTATTTCTATTTGTATAGAAGTGGCTTCGAGTGCTTCAAGTTCAGGAATTATTAATTCGTGGTAGACGATATTTTCTTTGAATAAAATAACTGTTCCTCTGTTGGTATTATTTCTATGAATTTTGTAGGCGCGAATTTCAAATTTGGTGGATTCGCGTAGCAGAGTTTCGCTAAGAATGCAGATAGTGATATTATTTTGGTAGATGTAGATGGCTAATTCCAGTCTTTTCTTTATGATACTCTAAGAGTTCCAGAAAATGATTTTTAGAATATTGTTTTTACACGTAGGCAATTTAAATAGCAAGTGGTAGAATGTTATTTACGATCTCGGCAGTTCAGGTAATAGCTTTGGCCATGTTCATTTTACCCCCATTATGTCGGTAGCTAAGGTTGTGGCTCCTTTTATGAGGTTGATTATGTTGACTTAAATGCTTTGTGAGGTTGCATTTTGAGTAAATGCGATTTCTGAGGTTTGTTTGATTTGTGGGGCCTGATTTTTAGAGTGTGTAGGCGTTGTAATTTGGGGGTTGGTCTGTCGTTTTGTTGGTAGTTGTTTAATTCGAGGTTTAGTCTCGCGTCTTTTAGGTTTCGAAGCTCCTGAGGCTACTATAGAGCTGTAAAACAGAGTAGTTTGCGGTGGCGTATGTCTGGTGAAAGGTGAACGTTCTTAAGGAGTACCTTCCTTTGGTAAAACCTGAGATGCGGGTAGGTTGCTGTTAGGTGTTTATTTTGGGATATTTTTAGTTTTAGTATTTTTGGTTGGGTTTTGAGATGATTTCTGAGATGATCCTCTATAGTTTGCTGGGTGATTTTCATCACATCTAGCGCCAGTGGCCGGTGCCTGTGCATCTTTTTTGCAGTTGACGGTGCTATGCGAAGCATCGCATTTGACACAGCGTAAGGTAGCATGGAACATGTCAGAAAAATGGTGAAATCTCTGGCACTTGAAGCACTGAGAAGTTTCTTTAGGCTTAACATACGGCTGTACTTTATTTTGATAAAAGCAAGTGATTGAAGCTTTAGCAAATTTGTTGCTCGTGGTGTGTTACGTACGGTTACCAAAAGCATGGGCATAGGTTCTTTATCATGTCGGCTTCTTATGCGAGAGACCGACGTAATTGTATATCCTGCTTTCTTGAGTTCAGCCAGTACTGAATCATCCGGAAACAGATGTGAATGTTTCTAATTTCTAGATTAATCTGGGATGGAATTATATTTTTATACAAGTAATATTGGAAACCTTGCCTTTCGATATTGCTGATAATAGAGCGGTAGTCCTCTATGTAGGAAACACGAACGGAATATATATCTGACCCAATGTTATAGACTATGGGTTTGTAATTAGTTGAGTTTTTCAAAATATTGTGAAGCACTGAGTAGGGGTGGTTCATTTCGTCTACGATGACGTTGATTGGAGGTATTTTTCCCAGCGCCGCAGATTTTTTTGCTGTAGTCGTATTTGTAGGATGATGGTTGTCGTGGGCTGTGAACCTATTGTATAGTAGTGCGCTTACCACTGACGTTCTTGGCGTCTTACTGCTTCCTTTGAGGGAGGTGACCATTTCCTGGTCACTGCAGGTACTGGCGGAGGCGTCATCTGGCTGCTTGTCGAGCTTCCGCTTCTTGCTCCTGGAGGTGACGACGGAGAGTTGCTGTTATTATCGTGGTCCATTCTGTTGATGGACGCTTTACAGGCACCAGTGCTTCCTGCTGGCTAGAATACTAGGTTTGAGCTCTGTGATATGCGTGTCACAGAGCACAAATTCGTTGATCGATCAATTTGATGCGTCTGATAGACCAGAATATATCAATCTATAATGAGCATCAATTAATCTAACAATACAAATTCGAGAGCGACGTCATTCCCAATCAATTGATTCCAATCAATCAATGGATTCGGGATGTCTGATGAATCATAGTCTCAAGTCGATCACCCTGTTTTAGCTTCACACGATCACTGAAGTATACTGCGCGCTGACGCTTGAGATAGAGCGGTGTCTGACCACAACAGCCTCGATCACTGCATAGCCGGTATGTTGCCGCGAGTGCTCAGTGGTACGAGCCGCTGTCGTCAGACGTTTCATGACTAGCCCAGTAGTCGAAAGTATACCGTCAGGTGGCTCCCTTATTTATTGGAACTAAAGGTCTTCGGTATAACAGAGCTGGACTTACAGGCTAATTTTAATTCGATAGTTTTATTATCTCCTCGAAAAAATAAGGCAAGAGGGGGAAAAAAATAAATTTCGCTGTTAGACGATAATATGATCGGTGGGCGAAGAACGATTTCATAATTTTACTTGCTTTTCATTTTTATTTAACTGCAGTCATGTAGCAAGTTTCATTTTTTCTATAGAGTATAGAAATATACTTTTCCAAGTAGCTACTTTGGTCATGGAATTTTTTTTTTTTTTTATTCGACTTGCATGTGCATGCGATTTCTATCTCTCCTCGAATAAAGTGTTTTTCCCAACCAGGTCCTTTGTCTTCTAATTCTTAAAATATAAAAAAAGAAGAAATTACACAAGCGTGTTCTGTTATCGCTTGACGATAGCATTAGCAGTCAGTTTTAACTTCAGCTCGAGAAATAGTTTATTATCATTTTGTTTATAAAGTGAACAAATTAGATTTTAACAATAAATTCACGCCTTTCCAATTGAGATTAGTCTGAGGCTGAAGTTCTGATAAATTGTCAACAATTCAACGCAGTCGATAAACTGTTAATGTACTGTATCATTCAAGTGTACACCTACACATACACAGCCACTCAAACCATACACATTATTATGTTTGCAGTATTAACATGTTTGGTATGAAATATATTTTTATTATCACTCATATCTCATCCATTCATCCTACCCAAAACACCCCAATTGATTCAAAATAAGAAACACTTTGAATTAATGAGGCAGAATATCAACCCATAATATATCGCTACTTTGCAAAAGGTATTATTATTATTAAACCCTTGGAAGCTGTTAATGAAATTAATTCTCTAATTTATTAATTTAATAGCTTAGTTTATTTATAATTAATTACAGAAGTTTCCAATACATATATGGCGCCCGGAAATTGTACGCCTTTGTTGAATGACGTAGGAAAATTGTTAACAATATTGTATGAAAAAAAGACTATTTAGATATTTTCGATCAGACGCTTAGTGTGCATAAAACAATTGCAGAACATTAAACAATCATGTATTTTTTGAAAAAATGGTTTAAAAACAGGCTTGTGATGTTTCTTGATTCTGTTCGTAAGTAGAATATAACATAATACCCAATCAATCATATTATACACAAAAAAAATCGCTATATTTTGTCTTACAGAATCAAGTAATGAACAGCCAAGTAAGCCGAGCCGTAATAGGGATAGTCAAGGAGGTAGTTTAAAAACTAAAATGTTATCTAAAACAAATATTAGGGAATTTTCCCAAAACCTATAGTTTTTTTTCTACTTACGAAGTGCTACATGGACGGATCCAGAGGTCATTTACTAAACAGTGTTTACTCAAAGCAAAGTGCATAGAAAGCACATGTTAATATTAACCGAAATTTCCCAAATTCTTAGTATATATAATTTTTTTTAACTAATGAAAAATTGTTGGGTTTCAGAAATAAAAAATCCAAAAATTAATTTCTTGGGCAATTATTAGTAGAGTCGCAATTTAGTATAATTTAGTAGTTCCAAATAAAACAATTTTTTAGTCTTTAGAATAGTTAGTAACTATATTTTTCTTACATAATTAAGGGGAGCAGTTGTACCACAGAGAAACACTTTGCAGCCTAATGATACGATCAGTCATAATCGAAAGCTTGCTGGAAAAGTTCATGGAGGGTTGGTTCATAAAATAGATGAAGATGGAAATTTCGGTAATTAAAAAACTAAAACACAACCTCAAAATAATAAGTAAGAATACTGCCTGAAACATCAATTTTTTTTTAATCATGGAAACTATTTATTAAAAATATATTATGATATAGTTTCAATCAGTAGTTTCCATAATTAGAAAAAAATTGCCGTTTTAGGCAGTATTCTTACGCATTATTAAAAGGTTGTGTTTTAGTTTTTCAATTACTGAATTGACCATTTTTCTCCCTTCTATAAAGCATCCTTCCATACAATTTCGCAACAAGCTTTTTATTAAGGCTGATCGTATCATCAGGCTGCAGATTGTTTTACGGTGCTCCACCAACTGCTCCCCGTGATTAGGTAAGAAAAATATAGTTATTATTTCAAAGACTAAATAATTCGTTAACTTGGAACTAATAAATTATACTAAATTGCGAGTCTATTATTGCTTGTCAAAGAAATTTAATTTTGAATTTTATTTCTGAATCCTAACAATCTTTTATTAGTTCAAGAAAATTATATTTACTAAGAACTTGGGCAATTTCGCTTAATATTACCATATGCCATCTATGCACTTTACTTCCAGTAGACACTGCTCCATAAATTGCATCTGGATCTGCACATGAAACACTCCACAAGTTGGAAAAAAAACTAAACGCTTTGACAAAATTCTCTAATATTTGTTTTAGATTATATTTTAGTTTTCAAATTACCTCCTCGATTACCCCTAAAACGGCTTGGCGTGCTTGGTTCTTTATGACTTCATTCTGTAAGCAGAATTGTAGAGATATTTTTTAACTGAAGTCCTGAATATTTGTCACGAGAGGTGGGGATCGGGCGGTTAGTTTGTTCATGAAAATTGCAGAATGTCGAGAAATAATGTAATTATTCAAAAAATGTTTTTAAAAAAATGTTAAAAGGCACATCTAGATATTTCGGAAACGAGTTCAAAGGTGTTTCATGTTTTTCGATCGGACGCTCAGTTTGTTTATGGTTAATTACGAAAGTTTCGAATCCATAGATATAGCAAACTTCAGTGTCGTCATAATTTGGATCATGATTTGGATCATAGGTGCCATAATATCTTACATACGTGTCGTAAACGTAATTTCCTTCCAGATTTTTCGGATCAGTATCCTGGAGAATTGGAAATAATGGTGATGGAGATTAGCATGTTGGGGATAAACTTGTTTATAAAAATCCAGAGTTTCATGACATTGTACTTCAGATGGATAATTGAGGGCATGACGTTGTTGAGCTAACTTGATTACTATCAGATCTACGGCCTCGAGAAGTCAAAGCAGCAGCACCGCCGTCGCTAGTTGAATCTTTTGTTTTAAGTTTTGGTGGCATACCTGATGATATTTCTGTCAAAAGATTAAGAAAAGATATTTATCAATTTACAGTGTTGAACATCTATTTAAATATTCTAAAAGCGTAATGAATAAAATAGCTCATGACCTCTTATTTATGGATATCTGATTCAAATGATTTGGATGTTGAGCGAGGATCTACATTTAACTTGTATTAAAAAAAATTGCTATTTCTGTACTTACGAATAGCATTGGAGAAAATAATGAAGCTATTGACGAAAGCACCAAGAAGGCACCTTATTTTCCTCCTAGTCTAAATAAAACTGACTCTTTCAGAACTTCGTGGAGGGCAACTGATGATTTTTCTGTAATCCACTCGCTAATATATATACTAGCTGTTTCATGTATCAAAGTATCTAGTCTAGCTGGATGACTAGCCAGGGCAAAAATCTTCACGTGATACTTGCACGAACACAAAGTAAAATAGATTAAACGTGTAAATAATTAGAATTTTTCCATTCTGAGGCAATAACTTGTAAATACGTTTTGTTGGAGGTGGTGATATGACACAGCCTATTTACAGGTTTCACAACACCGCCTTCTTACTGTTTCAGTAAAGTTGACAATGTTACACCATCGCGTTCTACCACATATAATAAAAAAATAAAAATGTGAATATCATTATGATAAGACACTTCAAATTCATATACACATCTAATTAATATTGCGTATAAGATAGAAATATTTACTCGTAGTTTCTTATGAAGAATCCCCTGATGAAGAAACCTAAATTTGTTTCGAAATATCTTGTTCCTTAAGTAGTGTAAAGAAGACGGAGAAAGAAAAAGGAAAAGAGAGATGTCGGTTTGGTTGTCTCTTTCCTATTTCTCCCTCTTTTTCCTTTGTTATATGTCTGTCTCCAATGAGCCATTTACAATGTTGTTTGGAAATATATTTCTCCATTTGGAGTCATTTTGCTCAATTATCTTAAACAAATTGAACTTTTTAAATGTATGTTTTTCTAAAGAACTGTTTTTTTATTCATGATTGTTTAAGCTTTTTTGTTCAAAAGTAAATTTTTGGCGCAATTAGATTTTGTTAAGGTTATGTTTCCGAATTTCCTCTAAAAAACTTCTCTATTTGTCATGTTTTCCATTTCTGCAACCTTATTTTAATTAATGTCAATGGGTTATTACCAATGTTTTTTAAAATCGGCTGCGAAAGTATGTCAGCGATTTACAATACTGGCGATTTTTCTCCTAATAGTAGGTGGTCAAAAACCTCTAAAAACAAAGTATTAGATTTTTCTTATCAAATATTTACGTACATTTTTCTGCTTATTATTAGTTATTTTTTTATTTTTATTTTAATAGCTTCTAATTATTTAATAATTCAGGCTAACACACTAAATCCTCAGGCGTCAAATTTTGATCCGAAAGTGAATTAATTTGTTGCAGAGGAAACAACAATTGGCATCTAGGTAGAAATATGTAAATGTATTTGTGATTTTTCAATGCAGTAGTTATATAGATAATTCTCTATATTAAGGTGACTTTTTATAGGAATAATTTTTTTGCAAAAGTATTTTTAAATCTGTTTTTCATTCAAATGATGTATTAGTACTAGAATAAGCAATTAAAAAAAGTATTTGTGCTTGAAAATATTCCTTTCATGTTTTTTAATACCATTTTTTGAACAACTCATTAGACATTTTATAGAATCTGCACTAGTCATCCGATTTTTATAAAAATGAGTATTCTCAAGTTTTTTGAATCGCTGAATCCAAATTTGATAATATAATTGCCAAATTCAAGTTGTCTAATTAAATATGGCAAATTAAAAAATGTTTAATGGTCTCAATCTTATGAAAATGGGTATCCTAAGGTTTCTGAGTTTACTCAATTCAAATATAATAATAGAATTTTTGAATTCAAAATGTTTCATTTAATACGTGAATAACGAATAAATGAATGTTTATTTTGAAGATTTAAAATTGAAATTTATTCAATTTTTAATATGTGAAAAACTCTTTAATTTTTAAGATTTAAAATACGAAGTTCTTCATTTTTGAGGAGTTACACTTAAAAATTCTTGAATTTTGAAAATGTAGAATTGAAAATTATTCAATTTTCAAGATTCGAATGTCAAATTTACAATTGACAATTTATTAGTTCAGAATTTTTATAGTCAAAATGATGATTTGAAACCAAAATTTATTCAATTCTAAAGATTTACCAATAACAATTCTTAAATTTTGTCAAGGGTCAAGAGTTTCCGATTCTAAATTTCTAAATTGGAGAACATTTAAACATTAACAATGAAAATCACAGAATTTTAAATTGAGAATAAAAAAAAAATTATGTAAAATTATGTTTAATTAAAAATTTACAAATTCTGTCAATAGTCCAGAATTTTCAATTCTGAAACTTCCAAATTAAATAAAAAATTCGAAATTAAAAACTCTTAAAGTCTTCAATTTTGAGGATTTAAACTTCAAAGTGCAATGTTCTATAATTTGAAATAGTTACAATTGAAAACGTTTCGATTTTTAAAATATATGTAGAGTTACAAATTATTAGATTCTGAAGATTTATAATTTGAAAGCATGCAATTTTGAAGGTTTTTTAAATAGTTTAATTTCAAATATTTCAAATTGAAAATTATTTAATTATAAATAATTGAAATTGAAGACTTTTATATTTGATG
>JAABKJ010014098.1:0-10175 GCA_011634705.1 Andricus grossulariae
GTAAATTTAATATTTTACTGCAGTATAAAATTCCATTTATTTGTATCCATTGATCCTCTAAATCTTCTGCTCACTCACGAAGTACGTAATTCAAATCATAGTACTTCCTGGATATTCGTGGGCTCACTCATTCTCATCATTGACGGTGACTCATTCATGCGCTTTGACGCGGTTGCTATGGAAACAATGAAAAGTTGTAGAGTACATCACCTCGATATAGGCGAAAAATAGTTAGCTATATATTTTCGGCGTCCTCACTCGTGACCCTTGCCGCATCTAGGTAAAATATCTTTGAAAGTAAACAATCAATTTCTCTCTTTCCCATGGTTGCCACCACTGGCGGTGGCTTACCCAACCTTTCAGAACTATGATGGCTGGCTATACCAGCGGTTGGGCTGTTCAAATTAGGCAAGAAGCAATCCATATACAAACATATTGTGGTCGTCAGGTTCTTTCTCGTGTTTTTTGTTAAGAGAAAAAATATGGTGATTCGCCTAAACCGTAAAGATCAAGCATACTTACTTCAAGCTCTCCGAGGCTTATAACGCTTATTGGGGCAACAGACTGCGAGTTTAAGGTAAGTGTATAAGATGTTCCTAGCCTTAAAATGTGTTTACGTGCAATTATAAATTTCACATCTAAATTATGAAATTTAAAGAATTCACATTAAAGTTCAATCTGTAAATGTACATTAAATTTCCTTTAATATAATACATCTTTGTGAACAGATAAAATGTCAGAGGACAAGAAAACATTGAAGAAACGTATCCTCGATCCGGATTACAAAGCTACAATATTGTCGAAACGAAGTCGTTGTTCAAAACAAATTTGCAGCTCTTTTTTGACTGAACATGTTTTATATATTCATTTTTTTCATAGCCTGTTTTGTTTGACCAAGAACTCAATTTTTTTTTATATTAATTTTTATGAATAAAGCGAAAACTACGCGTCCTATACAAAAAATAATTCTCAACAAATTTATAGATCTTTTTTGGATATTTTTCGATAGATGAAGAGATTTTTTTCGTTAAATGAAGAGATTTTTTTTCAATTGATGTAGAGATTTTTTTCGATAGATGATGAGATTTTTCGATGGATGAACCCAGAACCGCTGTCTAAATTGACTGGTTGACGAACTCATTCTTCCTTTTTAGGCCGTAAAAAGTGTGCGAAGCTCAATCTAATCTCGTACTATTGTTTATACTATAAAATGGCAATATAATAATACAGAATTGTACACAAAGACGGAAAGAGATATAAATATACATTTTACTCCCTAGAGACTGAAAAGTGACGTCAGAGTTGAATAATGAAAATTATAGATCGATGAGCTCGCATTTTACAATTATCAGCCCACTCCCGTAGAAACTGTGAGGAAATTTTGGTTGCAGATAATAGAATTTTGCTGTTATTTATAGAAAATTACTAAGTATAACTGATCAAATTACCGAAAATTGTCATGAATTTCCGGAAATTTACGGAAATTTTTTTAAATGAATTTTGGGTAATTTATGGTAAGTTACCATATTTACCTGTAAAATTAGCATCAATAACCGAAAATATTCCAAATTTTCAGGAAATGTATGAGATTTTTTAAAAATTAACTTTGGGTCATTTATGGTAAGTTACCATATTTACCTGTAAAATTACCATAAATGATCGAAAATTTTCATTAATTTCAGGAAATTTTGAGAAATTAATTTTTGGGTAATTTATGGCAAGTTACCATATTTACCTGTAAAATTAACATAAATGACAGAAAATTTTCATAAATTTCCGCAAATTTTGAGACATTTTAAATTGAATATGCGGCAATTTGTACATTGAATTTTTGATAATTTAAAATAAGTTAACATAAATTTCATTCTTCTTTATTCAAAATCTAATATGGACTGAAATCATGAATTTATTTCGAGAAATGTCTGAAATTATCAATTTGTTATCAAAAATATCGTATACGTCAAGGAGGAGAGGCACTTTGTCGACCTGTGTATGTTTTCAGTACTCGCAAAGATATTATAAACCTAGATGCGGTGCGGGGTTAGATAGCCGCCATAAATATAGACGGCGCGTCCAACGAAAAAAGTCAGGTCCCCTCTAGCCTCCACCACTCCCCGATAGCACCCATCGATATAATTCGCCAACAGCCACTTGGAGCGTTGTAAGCAACTCTCATCATATTTCTCGAGGCGCAGTGATGGTAACCTAGCTCGGACAAGAACCATTCAAATTGAAAATAAATTAACAATTAAAACATTTTTACATTTATAAGCAACGCAAAATATCCGCGCTTTGCAAAAAATGGTTATTTTGATAAATACCAAATTTAAAAGTCCATGGATAATTTATGTTACTGTTTTATATATTTTCATAGAAAATATATTCTAATTATTCTGAATTCAATTCTTATAATTTAGTATTCTTTTATAAGTTATAATTTTTTCCAATCTACAATATTATATTTTTATTTAAACTAATGAAACTTTCAGTACAACATCTATATACAGTTCTTTAATATTCTTCAGTATTTATTTTTATTTTTGTACAGTCTGCAGTTTCTGTAGACTTTTTTAAACTATTCGTCTGATGAATTTTGCGTATATATTTTTAAATTATTTTATATCCTAAATATTATCCCTGATTTAAAAATTTGTAATTCAATCATTAATTAAATTAATTTGAAATTTAACCTACAATCCTTCAAAATATAAGTCTAAATAATGGAATAATTTGCAAATCTATATTTCGAAAAATCAAGAATTTGTAATTATAACTCTTTAAAATTTAAACATTCACAAATGAAAATTATAAATGTTTAAATTTTTACAATTGAAAATTCTGCAATTTTCATGATTCAGATTTGAAATTTCATAAATTTGAAAGATTATAATTGAAAACTCTTGACTTCCGATCTATAAAATCGTAATAATTTAAGAATTGTTAATTATATACCTTTGAAAATTGAAGAGTTTCCAATTGCAAATCTTCAAAATTAAGGAGTTTTAAATTGTAAATCGTTAAAATTGAAGAATTTTCCATTGTAAGTCTTCGAAATTGTACTATTCCAAAAAAATGTTCAAAATTACATACCATTAAAATGTAATTCTTGAAAATTGAATAATTTGCCATTCCCAATTTTCAACATTGAAGAATTGTCAATTGTAACTCTTCAAAATTGCATAACTTTAAATTGCTAATCTTTCAAATTTGAAGAGTATTTATGTGTGTGCAGTCGTTCATTTGAATTTCTTATACAAATTTATACAAGCTTGGAAGATTGGATTTTTCGAAATAGAAAAACACTCAACTTTTCATAAAAACTTCTTGATTTTCCCAGATTATTACAATTGTTAAAATCAAAATAACTTCCTTTTTTTTTTGGTTAAAAAATGGATCCAAAAGTCAAGTCGAATATTTGAAATTCGTCTTGTTCGAATATCATAATAAATCGAATTTCGAAGATTCGACAACTACTTTTGGATTCATTTTCTGACAAAAAAAAAGAAGAAGTTATTTTGATTAAAAAAATTGTAATACGTTATGGAAATCAAACCAGCTTGATGTGCATTATAATTTTTGTTCTATTTCGAAAAATCCAAATAATTAACATCTTTAAACAATTTTTTTGGTAAAATAAAAATATCATATGCGAAAACTGAAGTTCAAGTTCATTAGACCAGCTATTTTGAATAAAAAGTTCAAAAAGTTACAGCATTTTCAACATTTTTGAGACAATTTTTTCTTGAGATTTACAAATTCTATGTAAAGCTATTCATAGGACTTGGAAAGGCGAACAATTTATCTGTAAACCTTTTTTGGATAAAAAGAAAATTACCAGAGTTATAGCATTTTAAAAATTCAAAAAAACAAACGAAAATGAAAATTTGAAACTAAACAACGCACGATATGACAAAAAAAAGTCTACAGAAAAAAGCGTTGCTTTTTGAGAGCCCTACAGGATTATCATAACAATTTTCATATTTTTTTGAAAAATCGAAAATACAAATTTTGAATGCACCATAAAAAATGAAAAATAAAAAATTTAATTTTGCGGTCAAACTGTGCAAGTTGCGATAAAAGATGATGAGAGAAAAATTGTGCACCCAAAAAATATCTACAAATTTGTTATGAATTACTTTTTGATAGGACGCGTAGTTTTTGTTTTATTCGTAAAAACACAACATTAAAAATAAAAAAATGAAATTTTTTGCCAAAACGACACAAGGTAGGAAAAAAATAAATAGATAAAAGTTATTCAGCCAAAAAAGCTAAAAATTTGTTATTGATTTAAAATGTTATTGAAAATTTTATGAATTGTTAATTTGTGATTCATGCCTTCTCTGTCCCTTCGACGAACCACATTAAAAAAAAAAGCGTTGTAACTCTACTTCCTACGTGGCGTGGAAATGGGTTAATTTTGCTGTGAATTTTTAAGCTTTATTTGTTGAAATGATTAGGCTCAATTAAAAATTATTTATCCTAAAATTATATAATCTGCAACACATTTCAGAATTAAAAAAATATATTTATAGGTCGACCAATGTTAATTTTCTTTGAAAAATTTGGCTTACATCCTACTTTTTCCAGTTTTTTTACTATAGTATAACTTAGGTTTGTATCTTGGGGCGAAGAAATCCGTTCTATAGTTTGACAATCATTCTTTCTAAATCAAAATTTTGTACAGAAAATTACCTCAAGTAACCTTAAATTGCAAAAAAAAGCATGAAAAAATCCGATTTCAATGTTTTGTATTAAAAATACAATCCATGAGTGATAGAACGAAATCAGAAACAATAATAGAGTCAATTCATCCAGAAAAAAGCACTTTGTACAAAATTGACCTTTAGGGAACACTAAATATATATTGTTTAAATTTTAACAAAAATCTGGTGTTATTTTCTCTCACCAAAATAAATAATTTATGAATATGCCAAATTATTGCGAAATAAATAAAACTTGAAAAAGGAACCTTTTAAAGAGTAAAACATTTATTCAGTTCTTTCAAGCAATCTTAATTTTTAATAGTTCTGCTTTCAAATTTATCTGAAGTTATACGATTTAAGTTGTTCTAAAATAATGAGCCGAGTATTAAAAGACGTTCATTTCTAATCCTGTATCATTAAAAACTTTCAATAAGTAACTTGATAATGTGAAAGGTTTCAATCTAAAATTATGGGACACTTTCAATTTAAAATTCTTGGATATAAATTTAAATTGCTATAAATTTAAAAGTGTTCAATATACTGAATAGAATGAAATTAAGGTGTCTGAACTATTAAGGCTTGAAATATTTTCGAAATTGCGATTATCCCTTTGAAGAACATCATAACATAAAAAAGCACTTTTATTTTTGAAATTTGAAGTGTATACATTTTTTATTTTCTGATCTTATGCGAAAAAAATATTTATCATTTTCTTCAGTAAATTTCCCATTTTTTCAGCTATTTAGAAGGCTAAATAGCTCTTTCCTTTCTCACGAAATTAGAACAAAAATAAAACATCAGATTTTATAATATTGCTTCTTTTGACTTCTTTCTACTCTCAAGCAGTTATTAGATGGAAGAAAGTTGTTTCATATACACAAAAAGTGTTCTAAAAAGTGTTTAAAAAAGCTTAAAAAACTCCAGAGATTGGAATGGTTCACTACGTAACAGAAACACTATAAATTTGAAATTAGTATTTTTTTTCATGTTTGACCTACAATTATTCAATTTTAAAGGTTATAAATTTCTATTGTAAAAAATATTTTTATTAATTTGTATTTCAAACCAAAACAATTGGTATACTTCAATCTATATGCAGTTGAAAACATTCAATTTAAAATGCGTTGAATTCAAGATATATTTCTAAAATAAAGTGGAAAGCATTGATCGACTTTTAAAAGAAGCGGCTAAAAGTAAGAAAGTGACTCGCTGGCTTGCAATTTGTTATTTTTGACCTAACATATAACTGATAAAAAACAAATCAACTTTAAAAAAACAAAAAACAATTTTTTTAAGATGTGAAAAAACCTTTCTTCGATCGATTTCAATGTTAATTTAATAGGAGCATGAGTTCTATTCTTTCGGTCTTACGATCCATTGAAAATAAAAAACGACTAGGATTTTTCCATGTCAAACAAATTTAATCATAATTATAATTACGACGTTACGACCTACACTTTCGGTCATCTTCAGGTAATTAAACCTATAAAAAAGTTATAAATTCTTTTAACTACAATTTAAAGAAATTCACAATGTAATAAATCTATTTTGAAATAATAAAATACAAATTTACCTCCACAAAAACAATTTTGGAATCAAAATTGTGGTCCGATGAAAAGAATTAAAACGATATTCCGAAAATATAATTGTGAAAAACCTCAAACAAAAAAAAGAGGCTCCCAATATTCAAAATGTTACATTTTTTAAATTTTAAGAGCGAACCGCAATACTCAAACGACGGACGAAGTGATAGTGACAGGAAACAAGACGAAGGTTATGTTAGAAGTATAGTATAACATTTCTCATATGGAGGGCGTATTCAACTACAATAAAAATAGCGCGCCAAGGCATTGGGAATTTGAAAATTTAATTTATGATGCTATGATAACATTTATTTATATAAAGTATTTTTGTTTTTAAATTTATGAAATAATTCTTGAACTTGTTTATGAAAATTGATTCTAAAATTCTTCTTTTATAAGTATTGTTTTCTTTAGCTAAAATCTGTATATTCTCGAAATTAAAATCAAAAAGTGGTCAACATTCCAACAGTGCTGTGACAAACCTGTGTTTAAATTACCAATTCCACAATCTCTTTTATGTTAAGTTATACTCGTTTTTAACCTTCTCCCAGTTTCACCAACGTGAATTTTATTACAACCTTTACATTTTATTAAATAAACGACATTTGCCAATTTATGATTATTTCTAAAATATACGTTAATGTCAAATTTTTTTAAGGCACTTTTTAATCTCTCTGATAAAACTTCCACATATGGTGACGAGACTCTTAGATCAGTTTTTTTGTAATTATCTAACCACTTATTAAGTTTGCTGGAGCTATTGTAAATTTCATTAATTCTTTCTTTAATAACACTTTCTATTAAAGGTAATGGATAATTACTTTGCTCTAATGTAATTTTCAATTGATTTAAATTTTCTTTCATGAACTTGAAATCACTTAGTTTTATACATCTATCTATCAATCCCTTAATTAATCCAACTTTTTGGTTAAATTGATGGGGTAAATTATAATTTAAATACTGCCCAGACCATGAAGATTTTTCGTATCAATTGGTAATTAAAGCTCTATTTTCTTTTTTTATAATTGGTATATCTAAATAATTTATGGCGTTATTATTTTCCGATTCAAAAGTAAATTGTAAAGATTTTTCAATACTATTAAATGTGTTAATTGATTCATGAACTTTCTCAGTAGGAACTATTTTAAACACATGATCCACGTACCTATTATAGCAAAGCGGTTTAAAACTTAATTTTGCTAATGCTCTACTTTCTGTATCTTCGAAAACTAGATTGGAAGCAATCGGAGATAAGGGGGATCCCATCGAACATCGTGATATCTGTTTATAAAATTCTTGGTTGACAGTGAAAACAGTATTATTAAAAACTGTTCTAACAGCTATTAAAATTTCAGAGTTAGATATTTTTGTTAATTCTTTGTAAACTTGTATTTTTTTCTGTGCAATCGGAAAGTAAATCTAACAAAATGTTGTCAAACATAGAAGTTACATCTAAAGATAATAATGAGTGGGTACTAACTCCGAAATTTTAATAGCTGTTAAAACAGTTTTTAATAATACTGTTTTTACTTTCAACCAAAAATTGTATACACAGATATCAGGATGTCCAATGGAATTTCCCTTATCTCCGATTGCTTCCAATCTTGTTTTAGAAGATATAGAAAATACAGCATTAGCAAAATGAAGTTCTATAAACCGCTTTTCTATAAAAGATACGTGGATGATGTGTTTACAATAGTTCCTGCTGATAAAATTTATGAATTAATTAACACATTTAAAAGTATTGAAAAATCTTAACAATTTACTTTTTAATTGGAAAATAATAACACCATAAATTATTTAGATATGTCAACTATAAAAACAGAAAATGGAGCTTTAATTACCAATTGGTACGAAAAATCTTCATGATCAGGGCAGTATTTAAATTATAATTCACACCATCAATTTAACCAAAAAGTTGGATTAATTAAGGGATTAATAGATAGATGTATAAAACTAAGTGATTTCAAGTTCAGGAAAGAAAATTTAAATCAATTGAAAATTACATTACAGCAAAATAATTAGTTATTGAAGAAAGAATTAATGAAATTTACAATAGTTCCAGCAAACATAATAAGTGGTTAGATAATTACAAAAAAACTGATCTAGGAGTCTCGTTACCATATGTACAAGGTTTATCAGAGAAATCAAAAAGTGCCTTAACAAAATTTGGACATTAACGTATATTTTAGAAATCATCATAAATTGGAAAATCGTTTTATAAACAAGAAAGATTCAGAAAAAATTGAAAATTTATTAAACGTAGTTCATTTAATAAAATGTAAAGGTTGTAATAAAATTTACATTGATGAAACTGGGAGAAGGTTAAAAACGAGAATAACTGAACATAAAAGAGATTGTAGGATTGGTAATTTAAACACAGGTTTGTCACAGCACTCTTGGAATGTTGACTACCTTTTTGATTTTCGGAATACCGTCTTAATTCTTTTCGTCGGACCACAATTTTTATTCCAAAATTGTTTTTGTGGAGGTAAATTTGTATTTTATTATTTAAAAATTGATTTTATGGCACTGTGAATTTCTTTGAATTGTAGTTGAAAGAATGTATAACTTTTTATAGGTTCAATTACTTGAAGATGACCGACAGTATAGGTCAAAACGACGTAATTATAATTATGATTAAATTTGTTTGACATGAAAAAATCTTAGTCGTTTTTTAATTTTCAATTGATCATAAGACCGAAAGAATAGAAATCATTTTCCTATTGAATTAATATTTAAATCGATCGATAAATGAGTTTTTCACTTCTTAAAAAATTGTGTTTTTAAAAATTTTTTTTAGAAGTTCATTCGATTTTGATCAAAGTGTATTATTAAAGGAATAGTATAGTGATGAGAAATTCTTTAGTGTGCTGTTAGTGTGTCATGTTCTTGATTATATATCACACTTTGTATGTATTTATAACCTAATATTGCTCATTTTATGATAAAATAGTAGAATATTGTTCTATTTTTCCAAAGTAGCAAAAAGTATTATCGGAACAGAAAGTTCCTTATCAACACAAAACTTTGCGGGACTGGAAACTCAAAAATACGGCAAAATTTGCCGGAGCTCAATACTCGACCTTTATTTAACTTTTCCCGTACCGAAATTAAATTTTTAATGTAAAATGTAATCTAATTTAGGATCTTTAAGAAAACATTTTATTTTATAAGAGATCAAATATTTTTTTAAATCGCCTATTCATAAAATTTACGAAACCGAAAAGTTACTTATCAGTTAGTATACATATATTAGTTTACTTTTGAAAGGGCATATATCCAGTTTTCAAACTTTTTTTTGCGTTAATCGTATCTCTAGGATGAGCCCGATCAACCTGTGTATCAGTTTCCTCCCAAAATCTGTCTATCCCATATTAAAAGTAAGTTAAACATTGGCTTTTCCACCAAAAAAGCATGCATCCAGTCTCTAGATAATGACATAATGAGAATTGAAACTTCTGGTAATTTGGTACGTGGTCTAGGACCAAAATAATGTAGTACCCGAGAAAAACCAATACTTTTTATAAATCCTGTAAAACGTTTTTTTTTTTCGATTTCCCAACAAAAACCAAATGTGAATATATACCTTTTTGAAAGTCAACTCCTCATTTATCCTCTGACTGTAACGATTAGCTAAGAGTTTCACAAGTAAGTCCAAGCGTTCGATAGCTCAGTTGGTTAGAGTCTGCGACACGGCGTGACGTGAGTTAGATTCATGGTTGGGGAGTGTTTGTAGGGTTCGAATGCTCAGCGATTGATTAAGATTTTTTATACCTTTGAAGCATCTGATTGTAAATGTATAAGGTATAAGTGACAACAAGTTTGTAAATGGGTAATAAATTAAGCCGTTAGCTCAAAGAATGGCCTAACTCAAATTTGGTCGTTT
>JAABKJ010014099.1:0-10175 GCA_011634705.1 Andricus grossulariae
GTTGTTGTTAGAAATTCGTCTTTTTTGGTCGAAAAATACTTAATAAAAAAAAATACTAAATTAATCTTCTCGGTTCATAATTGATTTTTTTAAGATTCATAATTTTAGTTGAAAACTCATCTCTGTTATTGAAAATATAACTTTTTTGTTGAAAATTAGTTGTTTTTTTTTTAGAATTAATTTTTTAATTAAAAATTCAACTATTCCACTTTTGGTTGAAAAGTAATATTTTTATTGAAAATTGATATTTTCTAGTTGAAAATTCATTGTTTTTATTTTAATTTATTTCGGTTGAAAATTGATATTTTTATTTAAAATCGATCTTTTAAAGTTGAAAATTAGTTTTGTTTTGTTGAGAATACATTTTGTTAACTAACAATGTAACTATTCCACTTTTGGTTTAAAATTGATATTTTTATTGAAAATTGATATTTTCTAGTTGAAAATTAATTCTTTTTACTGAGAATTCGTCTTTTCTGGTCGAAAAATACTTAATAAAAAAATACTAAATTAATCTTCTCGATACAAAATTGATTTTTTTAAGATTCATAATTTTAGTTGAAAATTCATCTCTGTTGTTGAAAATATAACTATTTTGTTGAAAATTAGTCGTTTTTTGTTTTTGTTTTTTTTGTTGAGAATTAATTTTTCAACTAAAAATGCAACTATTCCAATTTTGGTTGAAAATTAATATTTTTGTTGAAAATTGATCTTTACTAGTTCAAAATTCATTTTTGTTGTTGTTGAAAATGTAATAGTATTGTTAAAAATTCATCTTTTTTGGTCGAAAATTAATCTTTTCGGTTGAAAATGCATTCTTTCTGATTAAAAATGCAACTGCTTGAGTTTAAATTAATCTGGTTTGGTTAATGATTCAACAATTTGGTAAAAAAATTTAACTATTTCGTTGAAAATAACCTCTTTTGTTAAAAATTCATATTTTTGGTTCAAATTGAACTATTTGGTTAAAAGTTAAACTATTTTTATCAGAATTTAACTTTTTGGTAGGAAACTAACTTTTTTGTTAAAAAATCATATTTTCAGGTTTGAAAAATTAACCAATTTGTAGATAAGTCGTCCTTTTGGCTTTGAAATTCAATCATTTTGTTTAAAATTAATGTATTTTGTTGAAAATTGTTTTTTTTTTTTTTTTGTAAAAAATTGATCTTCTTGCTGATAAATTCATCTTTTTGGATGAAAATTTAAGTAATTAGTCAAAAATGCATCTTTTTTAGCTGAAATTTTAACTTCTTGGTGGAAAGTTGAACTAGTTTGTTCAAAATTTATATTTTTTCAAGATTCACCTCTTTGGTTCAAAATTTAACTTTTTTGTTGAAAATTTCTTGTTTTTTATAAAAATTAATTTTATTATCTGCAAATTTCACCACTCCATTTTGGGTTAGAAATTCTTCCTTTAAAAGTAGAAAATTCTTGTCTTTTCTTGAAAATTCGTCTTTGTGGTCAGAAAATTAATTTTGTTTGATAAAAATGCAATATATATTTCGAAAAGAAATCTCAGAAATTTGAAGTATTTCATATTGAATCAACATGACACTGACATTAATTTAATTTTTTTATTTTATCCTACATGTGATTTAAAAAAGAGGCATTTTTTGTTTACTAAATTTTAATTCGTCCGATTAGAGATTTTCAATCACCTTTCTTAATGCATTCAATAATAATCAATCTATTATTACTTTAAAAAAAAATTAATCTTGCCTGTCCTATAAAGTCAGGATTTTGCTTCAAATTGTCCAACAATATTTCTCCAAGATGTTTCCGTGCTGATGGATAGCATAGTTTACGTCCTTTGATAATCTTATCTTCAATAGTGAATAATGGTGTCTGAAAAACAGAAAAATTTATTTTAAATTTATTTCTTATGATTATTAACTGGAAATAATAATTGTAATATTTATTTTATACACTACCGTCGAAAATAATTGTTATCTACAAGGCTAGGTACTAAAAATCACTGCTGACTTCGAAACGTGAATACTGGTTCAAAAAAGGAGCAAAAAACTAGGAAACCTAGGAAATTTCTGTCAAAAATTTATACAAGACAGTTTTTGAATTCTTATCTTTCATTCAAGTCAACAAAGCTTTAAAAAATATATGGGTTCTCGAGATATGACTAAAAATGTCCAAGCGTGTTTGCGTCAATTTTCAGATGAAACTCGACGCAGACATGCTTGGAAATTTTTTGTCATATCTTGGGAATCCGTGAAGACTTTGAAAGTTTTATTTACTCAAATTTAAGATAAGATTTCAAAGATTACGTTCTATCAATTTCAGTTTTGTCCACAAGCTTCCTAAGTCACAGCACGAGTTGAAGTTGAAGTACAAAATCTGATAAATTCCACTGATCTGCTATCATGTCTAGTTTAATGGATATTTGCAATTAAAATTTTCGATTAAAAATTGTTCAACTATTTTTTTTAAGGGCGAAAAATATTTTTCCGCCCTCACCGCAGATCATGCCGATGCTTTTTTTAACGCAGTTTGCGAATATCGTCTTACTTTAGGGATATCTATAACAGTTTCTGAGATATTCTCAAAAAACTGAAAAAAGTGCGAACAATTTACTTAAATTTCAATGCACTGTAATTCAGAATATATTCAGTTTTTTGACATAAACTGCAGGTCGCTTTGTTCAATTGTGGGACATAAGACGATCAATCACATTTTTACTTGTTTCTGATTTTCATACAGTTCTAAAACATAAGACGATCAATCACATTGTTATTTGTTTCTGAATTGCACGCAGTTCTAAAACATAAGACGATCGATTTAGAAAAAATTACAATGTGATTGATCGCCTTATGTTTTAGAACTGTATGAACTTCATAAACAAGTAACAATGTGATTGATCGCATTATTTTTTAGAACTGTATGAAATTCATAAACAAGTAACAGTGTGATTGATCGCATTATTTTTCAGAACTGTATGAAATTCATAAACAAGTAACAATGTGATTGATCGCATTCTTTTTTAGAACTGTATGAAATTCATAAACAAGTAACAATGTGATTGATCGCAATATGTTTAAGATCTGTATGAGATTCATAAACAAGTATCAATGTGATTAAGCATCTTATGTTTTATAACTGTATTAAATTCATAAACAAGTAACAATGTGATTGATCATCTTGTATTTTAGAACTGCATGAAATTTAGAAACAAGTGAAAATGTAAGTGATCTTCTTATGTTTCAGAATTGCATCAGATCCATAAGAGAATGAAATGTGAGTGATCGTCTTATGTTTTAGAACTTCATGAAATCAATAATAAATGACAATGTGATTAATCGCCTTATGTCTTAGAACTGTATGAAAATCATAAACGAGTAACAATGTGATTGATCGCAATATGTTTTAGAACTGCATGAAATTCATAAACAAGTAACAATGTGATTGATCGCAATATGTTTTATAACTGTATGAAATTCATAAACAAATAACAATGTGACTAGTCGTCTTGTGTTTTAGAACTGCATGGAATTTAGAAACAAGTGAAAATATGAGTGATCGTCTTATGTTTTAGAACTGTATCAGATTCATAAACGAATGAAATGTGAGTGATCGCATTATTTTTTAGAACTGTATGAAATTCATAAACAAATAACAATGTGAATGGTCGTCTTGTGTTTTAAAACTGCATGGAATTTAGGAACAACTAACAATGTGATTGATCATCTTGTGTTTTAGAACTGCATGAAATTTAGAAACAAGTGACATTATGAGTGATCGTCTTATGTTTTAGAACTGTATCAGATTCATAAACGAATGAAATGTGAATAATCGTCTAATTTTTTAAAACTGTATGAAATTCATAAACAAGTAACAATGTGATTGATCATCTTGTGTTTTGGAACTGCATGAAATTTACAAACAAGTGACAATGTAAGTGCTCTTCTTATGTTTTAGAACTGTATCAGATTCATAAAAGAATGAAATGTGAGTGATCGTCTTATGTTTCAGAACTGCATGAAATCCATAATAAATGACAATGTGATTAATCGCCTTATGTTTTAGAACTGTATGGCATTCATGAACAAGTAACAATGTGATTGATCGCATTATTTTTCAGAACCGTGTGAAATTCATAAACAAATAACAATGTGAATCGTCGTCTTGTGTTTTAGAACTGCATGGAATTTAGAGACAAGTAAGAATGTGATTGATCATCTTGTGTTTTAGAACTGCATGAAATTTAGAAACAAGTGACAATATGAGTGATCGCCTTATGTTTTAGAACTGTATCAGATTCATAAACGAATGAATTGTGAGTGATCGTCTTATGTTATAAAACTGTATGAAATTCATAAACAAGTAACAATGTGATTGATCATCTTGTGTTTTAGAACTGTATGAAAGTTACAAACAAGTGACAATGTAAGTGATCTACTCATGTTTTATAACTGTATCAGATTCATAAAAGAATGAAATGTGAGTGATCGTCTTATGTTTTAGAACTGCGTGCAATCCATAATAAATGACAATGTGATTATTCGCCTTATGTTTTAGAACTGTATGACATTCATGAACAAGTAACAATATGATTGATCGTATTATTTTTTAGAACTGTATAAAATTCATTAACAAGTAAAAATGTGATTGATCGTCTTATGTTTTAGAACTGTATGGAATTCATAAATAAGTAACAATGCGATTGATCGCAATATGTTTTAGAACTGTCTGAAATTCATAAACAAGTAAAAATGTGATTGATCGTCTTATGTTTTAGAACGGTATGAAATGATAAACAAGTAACAATGTGACTGATAGCATTATTTTTTAGAACTGTATAAAATTCATAAACAAGTAACAATGTGATTGATCGCATTAGTTTTTAGAACTGCATGAAATTCATAATAAATGACAATGTGATTGATCGCCTAATGTTTTAGAACTGTATAAAATTTATAAACAAGTAACAACGTAATAATAGTAGGTGTTTCGGGTTTAAATCGCCTACAAAAAACTACGAATTTTTCCGACTCTTTGGCACAAAATTAAACTGTTTTGTAGAAAATAAATTTTTTTTATTGACAATTAATTTTCCTCAATGAAAATTAAACTTCGGCATTTTTAGTCAAATATTGATATTTTACGTTTTTATAATTCAACTATTAAGTTGAAAATGTATTGAACTAGTTAAAAATTCGTCGTTTTTGGTAAAAAACTAATCTTCATGTTTGAAAATTTAACTACTTGGTTAAAAATGTATGTATTTTGTTGAGAGTTTTCTTTTTTGGGGTCAAAACTAATTTTTCCAACTTAAAATACAACTATTTGATTGAAAATGAACTGTTTTGTTGAAACTACATATTTTTGGGTTGAAAATACAATTGTTTTGTATAGAAAATTCGTATTTTCATCTAGAAAATTCAACTATTTTGTAAAAAATTCTTTTTTTTGTATAAAAAATTATTTGTTCTTCATGAAAGTTTAAATGATACATTTTTTGACACACATTGACCTTTTTAGTTTGAAAATTCAACTATTAGATTGAAAATTCATATAATTTGTTGAACTTGTTTGGTCTTTCTTGGTTGAAAATCTAACTATTTGTTGTCTTGTCGAAAATTCTTTTTTGTTGGTTAAATCACACTGTTTTTTATTTTAAATAAAAATTTGTTTTAATTGAAAGATCCACTATTACCTTTTTCGTTGACAATTCATATTTTTATGTTGAAAATTCTACTGCTTTTTTGTAAGTTAAAAAACTTTCTTAAAAATTCATTTTTTGAACATTCATAATCTTAGTTGAAAATTCGTTTTCTTGTTGTTGTTATAAATTAAGTTTTCTAACTGAAAATTGAACTATTTTGTTAAAAATTCAACTGATTAATCGAAAATTAACTATTTTGTAGAAAATTCGTATTTTTGGTTTGAAAATTCAACAGTTTGGTCGAAAATTTATCTGTTTGTCACAAAATTGAACTGTTTTGTAGAAAATTCTTCTTTTTATGGAAAATTAATTTGCCTTAATGAAAATCTAACTACTGCATTTTTAGTTAAATATTGATTTTTTATGTTAGAAAATTCAACTATGTAGTTGAAAATTTATGAAACTTGTTGGAAATTCGTCTTTTTTGGTATAAAATAAATCTTCTTGGTTTAACTAATTTTTTTTAACTTAATAAACCACTAATTGATTGAAAATTAACTTTTCTGTTGAAACTTTATATTTTTCATATATTATATTTTATATAATACATTTTACATAATATGATTTATATATAATTTCATATATTATATTCATATTCAAATAAGGGTTGAAAATTTAATTATTTTGTATAGAAAATTTATCTTTTCGTCCTGAACATTCAATACCTTGGTAGAAAATTCATCTATTTTGTGTAGAAGATTAGTTTTTTTTATATCAAAAATTAATTTTTGTAATGAAAGTTTAAATGTTATATTTTTGGTTACAAATTGAGCTTTTTAGTTTGAAAATTCAAGTATTAGGTTGAAAATTCATATAATTTGTTGAACTTATTTGGTCTTTTTTGGTAGAAAATTAATCTTCTTGATTGAAAATTTAACTATTTGGTTAGAAATGTATATATTTTGTTGAAAATTTGTCTTTTCTGGTGAAAAAAATCTTCTTCGTTCAAAATGTATTTATTTTGGTCTAAATTCAATTACTTGATTGAAAATTCAACTGTTTTATAGAAAGCTTATCTTTTAGCTTAAAAATTTCAATATTTGGTTCAAAATTTATGTATTTTGTTGCGAATTCGTCTTTAATAATAGAAAATTAATCTTCTTTGTTGAAAATTCATCTCTTTTTACTTGAAAATTCTACATTTTTGATAATTTTCTTATCTTATTGTCTGAAAAATCTTTCTTTGTTGAGGATGCAAGTATTTTGTTGAAAAAAAGGGGAGACACGTAGTTTAAAATTTCAGAAAAACAAACTAAAAATAAGGTAAAAATAATTTAAAAATCAGTCCAGGATGCTCACCTTTATTTCAAAATAGATTTACACTGATTTTAATTTTCACAAACCAAAAACTTTATAACTGAAGGCAATAATCTCTTGACACAGGCGATTGCATTTATGCATCGTGATAAGGAACTAGGTCTAGTTCGAAGAGCGTCGATGCTTTATTATTATTAATAAACTAAAATCTCTACTGGTAAAGACCTCCAATTTATTATTATCACGTAACCAGTCAAAAGAAAATATTTTATAGTTAAAAAATGTATCTATAAGTGATCACTCGACGCGGAATTTCACAAACTTTCTAACGCGGTTTTTCAAAAAAGTTTCACGCTCGGTAGTGTAAAAAAAAATAAAAACCTTATAAAAAATGCACAAGAAAATAAAATTAAATAAAATGAATGTTCATTACCTGTACACTCGTGTCGCACATTATTTTTTTTAATAAATAATAGTTTCTCTGCTGGTGGATATTCTTCAAACTGTAGCAAGGTTGAAAGTCCGTAGATTTATGAGCACTGTTCTTATACGGAACTTTTGGATTAGAAATACGTATATCTTTCGTTGGAACTAATTGACGTGATTTAAACTCTATTTGTGCAATGAAAAAATTGATTATCATGGTGACGGTATGTTTTTACCTTTGCATTAAAACATGAGAATGCTGCATCATTGATTTTCACGTTGTTAATTATTCTAGTTGATCAGATTAGAATTACAAAAATAATAATTGTTATCGACTTAATTTCAAGATCATAATTTAAGTATAATTTAATATTTAAACCAAGTTTTAGATTACATTTTTCGTTGAAAATTTATATTTTTAGGTTGAAAATTCTACTCATTGGTTCAAAGTTGAAATTCTTTCTTAAAAGCTCATTTTTGGTTGAAGATTCATAAATTCGGTTGAAAATTCTTCTGTTCATTTGTTAAAAACTAATTTTTTTAACTGAATTTGAACTATTCTGTTTTTTAATTTTTCAACTATTCTGTTGAAAATTCAATTAATTGGTTGAAAATTAACTGTTTTGTTAAGAATTAATATTTTATATATTAGATTTAACTGCTCTGTAATAAAATCGTATTTTTGGCTACAAAATTCAACAATTTAGTATAAAATTGAACTATTTGGTTACAAATTGTAGAAAATTCGACTTTTTTGGTAAAAAATGAAGTTTTTGATCAAAAATGCAATCGTTTAGTTACAAATTAATCTGAGTTTGTTGCGGATTTATGTATTTTGTTAAAAAAATCTTTGACAATACATCCTTTCAGGTTGAAAATTTTACTCCTTGGTTGAAAGTTACAATACTTTCTCAAAAGTTTATTTTTCTGGTTGAAGATTAATAATTTCGGTTGAAAATTCCTTTTTCTTGTGTTAAAAACTCATTTTTTTAAACTCAAAATTGAACTATTTTGTTGAAAATTTGTCTTTTTTGGTTAAAAATGCAATTTTTTAGTTGAAAATTAATCTGCGTTTGTTGAGAATTCATGTATTTTGTTTAAAAATATCTTTGACAACTCATCCTTTTAGGTTGAAAATTCGACTCATTGGTTGAAAGTTGAAATACTATCTTAAAAGCTCATTTTTTGGTTGAAGATTCATAAATTCGGTTGAAAATTCTTTTGTTTGTTTATTCAAAACTAATTTTTTTAACTGAAAATTCAATTATTTTGTTGAAAATTACACTAATTGGTTGTAAATTAAATTTTTTGTTGAAAATTCATATTCTTATATCAGATTCAACTGCTCTGTAAGAAAATCGTATTTTTGGCTCGAAAATTCAACAATTCAGTATAAAATTGAATTTTTGGTTGAAAATTGTTTAAAATTCGACTTTCTTTGTTGAAAATGCAATTTTTGGTTGAAAATTAATCTGAGTTTGTTGAGGATTCATGTATTTTGTTGAAAAAATCATTGACAACTCATCCTTTTAGGTTCAAAATTATACTGATTGGTTGAAAGTTCAAATAATATCTTAAAAGCTCATTTTTTGGTTGAAGATTCATAAATTCGGTTGAAAATTCCTTTTTTCTGGTGTTAAAAACTCGTTTTTTTAACTGAAAATTTAACTATTTTGTTGTAAATTCAATTAATTAGTTGAAAATTAATATTTTTGTTGAAAATTCATATTTTTATATTAGATTCAACTGCTCTGTAAGAAAATCGTATTTTTGGCTCGAAAATTCAACAATTTAGTATAAAATCGAATTTTTGTTTGAAAATTCTTTAAAATTCGACTTTTTTGGTTAAAAATGCAATTGTTTGGTTGAAAATTAATCTGAGTTTGCTGAGGATTCATTTATTTTGTTAAAAAAATCTTTGACAATTCATCCTTTTAGGTTGAAAATTCAACTCCTTCGTTGTAAATGAAAATACTTTCTTAAAAGTTTATTTTTCTGGTTGAAGATTCATAAATTCAGTTGAAAATTCTTTTGTTTGTTTGTTAAAAGTTAATTTTTTGAACAAAAAATTTAACTCTTTCGTTGAAAATTCAATTAATTGGTTGAAAATTAACTTTTTTGTTAAAAATGCATATTTTTTATTAGATTCAACTGTTTTGTAAGAAAAAATCATATTTTTGGCTCGAAAATTCATCAATTTAGTATAAAATTAAACTGCTTGGTTAAAAATTGTTGAAAATTCGTCTTTTTTGGTAGAAAATGAAGTTTTTGATTAAAAATGCAATTGTTTACTTGAAAATTAATCTGAGTTTGTTGAGGATTCATGTATTTTGTTGAAAAAATCTTTGACAATACATCCTTTCAGGTGGAACATTTTACTCCTTGGTTGAAAGTTACAATACTTTCTTAAATGTTTATTTTTCTGGTTGAAGATTCATAATTTCGGTTGAAAATTCATTTTTCTGGTGTTAAAAACTCATTTTTTCAACTGAAAATTCAACTATTTTGTTGAAAATTACACTAATTGGTTGAAAGTTAACTTTTTAGTTAAAAATTAATATTCTCATATTAGATTCAACTGCTCTGTAAGAAAATCGTATTTTTGGCTCGGAAATTCAACAATTTAGTATAAAATCAAATTTTTGGTTGAAAATTCTTTAAAATTCGACTTTTTTGGTTAAAAATGCAATTGTTTGGTTGAAAATTAATCTGAGTTTGTTAAGGATTCACTTATTTTGTTGAAAAAATCTTTGACAATTCATCCTTTTAGGTTGAAAATTCAACTCCTTCGTTGTAAATGAAAATACTTTCTTAAAAG
>JAABKJ010014100.1:0-10175 GCA_011634705.1 Andricus grossulariae
TTGAAAGATGGTTAATATATTTTTTATATTTACTATACAGTCAGAAAAATAATTATATGTCTTTTATTTAATTTAATTTTTTTAAAGTTATCGAAAAAAACTGCCTAAGGGAATCAAAATTGTTTAAACCAATAGAAATTTATTAAAAATTATAAGAAGTGTATCAAAATCATATAATTATTCAACAAAAAGTAGCTTAGGATACCAATTTGAGAAAAAACTGGACATTTCTGTGTCAATTTTCAGAAATTTTGAGAATCAGCAATAAGCAATCGTTTAAATTACATTTTTTTTTAAATTTACTTCACCATTTATTTTTTACATTTTATCATTATTATTATTATTTTTTACCCGAAAAAAAACTAGTTTTCTACTAAATTGTTTAAATTTGCAAGTCGAACAGATACATTTTCTATAAAAAAAGTTTAATTTTCAACCGAAAAATATGAATGATCGACAAAAAAATTAATTTTTCAATCCAAAAATATGAATCTTCAACAAAGCAATTAAATTTTTTAACCTGAAAATATAAATTCTCAACAAAAAAGTTAATTTTCAACCAAGTAGTTCAATTTTTTATCAAATTGATAGATTTTCAGGCCGAAAATATTATTTTTCAACAAAAAAGTTCATTTTCAGCTAAATAGTTGAACTCTGAACCCAAAAAGGCGAATTTTCAATAAAATGGGTGAATTTTCAACCAAAAAAAAAAACGAATTTTCTACAACAAATTTGAATTTTCATAACAAAAAATTCCTTTTTCACGAAATAGTTGAAATTTCTACTAAATGTTAAATTTCCAAGTCAAACAGATGAATTTTCTACAAAAAAGTTAAATTTTCAACAGAAAAAGTTTAATTTTCAAACAAAACAAACCACGATTTTTTTCCAAAACAATTACATTTTTAATTCAAAAATATGAATTTTGGAACCGAAAATATGAATTTTCAACAAAAAAGTTAATTTTGAACAAAATAGTTAAATCTGCAACCCAAAAAGTCGAATTTTGAACATAATAGTTGAATTTTCAAACAACATAATTGAGTGTCTAAACAACAACAAAAAAATGAATTTTCTACGAAACAATTGCATTTTCCACCCCTAAATATAAATTTTCAACAAAAATGTTAATTTACAACTAAAATAGTTGAATGTTTAACCCAAAGAAATGCATTTAAAAAAAAAATTAAATTTTCAACAAAAAATGTCATTTTCAACCAATGAAATAAATTTTAGACCAACATAAATAAATTTTTCAATAAATTATGACAAATATTAGCCAAAAATATGGATGTTTGACCAGAAATATAATTGTAGACTTTTAAACCCCGAAAGATACATTTTCAACAAAAAAGTTAAGTTTTAACCAAGAAAGACGAATTTTCTACCAAAAAAGATGAATTTTTTCTAAAAAAATATTAAATTTTAACCAAAAAAGGTTCTAGAAAAAAAAAGATGAATTTTCGATCCAAAAGACGAATGTTCAACAAAATAGTGGAATTTTCGACCAAAAAAGATTAAACTTTAACCAAAAAACGTTCTATAAAAAAAAGATGAATTTTCGATCCAAAAGACGAATGTTTAACAAA
The DNA here is from genome assembly GCA_011634705.1 of Andricus grossulariae. Classification (NCBI taxonomy): domain Eukaryota; kingdom Metazoa; phylum Arthropoda; class Insecta; order Hymenoptera; family Cynipidae; genus Andricus; species Andricus grossulariae. The sequence continues at coordinate 1,590 of JAABKJ010014100.1, forward strand.
ATAGTGGAATTTTCGACCAAAAAAGATTAATTTTTAACAAAATAGTTATTTTTTCAACAAAATAATTAAATGTTCAACCAAATAATAGCATTTTTAACAAAAAAATAATATTAGGTATACTTCTCAAGTAAAAATAATTAATTATTAATTATAAATTAATTATCAGTCTGGAAATTTAATTCTTTTGGAAAATCCCCTGTTCCATGTCAGAATTATAGTTCTTTTTGAAAATTGCCTGTTCCAAATCAGAATCATAATTCTTTTTGAAGATTCCCCGTTCCAAGACAAAATTGTAATTAATTTTTGTTTTCATATTGAAAATTCAGAAAAGGCACCATAAATTAAAAGTATGCAATTCTAAATGATTCAAGTTCAATTCAACTACATATTTAGAAAGTAAAATTTCTTACCAAAAGGCTTGCTAATATTTCATAAACACTAACTGATGTTTACCTGAAACAGAAAAGAAAATATTTTATTAGTAAGTATTGGATATTCAATTCAAATAATTTTTTCGTTTAAGGAATTTAATAAACTTTATTAACTGAAAGTGTAGAAATTAATTCAGTAAAGATTCTTTTAATAAATTCAGTAAACAATTATCATCGGAGTGTCTAACCAACGGATGATTTTAAATTCCCGGGTTTCTCCCGGTTAATAAATCAGAATTTTAATTTTTTTGGAAAATTTTCTGTTCCATGTCAGAAATATAATTCTTTTTGAAAATTCCCTGTTCAAAATCAGAAGCATAATTCTTCTCGAAAATCTCCTGTTTCAAATAAAAATTGTTATTCTTTTGGGAAATTCCCTGAAACAACTCAAAATTATCATTATTTACCAAATTCCCTGTTCAAAATCAGAACTATAGTAATTTTTTTAGAAAATTCCCTTTTCGATTTCAGAATTACAGATATCTATTCCAAATCATAATGATAGTTTTTATATTTTTATTTTAAAACTTAAATCTTTCGCATATTGGTTTAAAAACGATATATATACTTGTGTGTGTGTGTGTGTGTGTGTGTGTGTCTATAATTCCAAATAAGCACTAAATTACGAGTTTTTGAAAAGTAGGGACTGAGTCCTGTACTTCGAGGAAATCAGATCCAGATGAATTTTGCGAGAAGAGTACTGATTCCCAGTTATTGGATCAATCCTGAATGTCTGGGATTCATTTTTAAATTTCCGGTGCTCAAAACTTGTACCGAAATCCGCATTTTTCTCCATGATTAAACAGGGTGTCCAGCGATTCTTAGGAACGAAATTCACGGTTTATTGGCCAACAATTTTTTAAGCAGAACCAAATAAACAAATTCTTAATTTTTTTGCGAACATAAGTCGTCTTTGAAATCCTTGAAATCTTTTGAGATTCTTGTGAATTCGATAACATCTCTTGAAGTACTTAAAATCTTTGTGAAATCTTGAAATTTCTGTGAAATCTTTTGGAATCTTGTTAAATGTTTATAAAATATTTGAAATCCTTGAAATCTCTTAAATCCTGGAAATCTTTGAAATCTTTGTGAAATTTTGTATGGAATCTTTAAAATATATTTGTGAAAGCTTTCTTTAATCTTTGTTTGAAATCTTTTGTGTTCGTTTGAAATCATTGGAATGTTTGAAATCGTTTAAAAGCTTTGAAATATTTTGAAATCTTTGAAATCTGGTGTACTGTACACTTTATGAAATCTTTGGAATTCTTTTATTCTTTTGAAATTTTTATGAAATCTTTGTGGAATCTTTCTGAAATCTTTTGTATTCATTTGAAATCATTAAAATATTTTTAATATGTGTAAAAATATTGAAAATTTTAGAAATCCGTTTTACCATACACTTTAAAAAAAATCTTAATCCTTGAAATCTTTAGAAAGTTTTAAAATTTTGTGAAATTGTTGTGAAATACTTGAAATATGGTGTACACGCCTTTTTTAAATCTTTGAAATCCATGAAATCTTTGTAAAATGTACAAAATCATTATAAATATTTTGAAAATCACTGAAATATTTTGAAACACTTAAAATGTTTAGTAATGTTTTGTAATCTGGTGTACACTCAAAAACCGACTGGTGAAACTTTGGAAAAATCCGTTGTATGGCCATGGCTCATTTTAATTCTGAAACTGAATTAACATCGAAATTTTCAACTAAATTTTTTTATAATTTGTAAGTAAAAGATATTGAGTAAAATATAAATTATATCTTGATAAATAAAAAAAATTGTCAGTAGCAAGATTTCTTCTAAACGAGATGTTTCTTTCATAATAAACTCAAAGATTTACATTACTTTTCGCATTTCAATAAAATAACTGTTTTAAAAGAAAAAAAAATTTAACTCAAGGTTCTCGTGAAAAATTCAAGGAGATTTCCAGGTTTTCAAGGTTCAAAAAAAATTCAAGAGGAATTCCAGGTTTCATTGTTTGCTTCGTGACTGATTAAACTGAATGTAATAATAAATAAAGTATGAAAACATTTTTGATATTCACTTCAGTACAATCGAATGAAAAATGAAAAATTGAGTATCTGGTTATCAAAACAGATGCTGCAGTTATAATCCTGTCTGAACAAAATGCGGGTCAAGTCAGATTACAGTTAAACGTAAGTCGTGACTTTCAGAGTTAGCCTTTCCCCCAGCCTTCACAATGGAGATTAATAATAAGAAATGAACTAGATTTCAGGAATTGAAATCAATACTCTGACCAAGAAGTGTCTCTAGACCTGGTTTAGCTATCAATGAGACACTTATCAATGGACGTAAGGACATAAGAAAATTACAAGGATCATATGGTAACAAATCATATAATTACAGAGTGTCCAGCGATTCTTAGGAACAGCATTCAAGGTCTTTTCCAAGTTCTCCAGGTCAAGAGATCAAGTTTTTCTAGGTCTCCTTTTTTAACAGCAAATAAAGAAATAACCGTTTGTTATACATGTCAAAAAATGAGCCATTTCATTTTTTATTAGCCAACTATTTCAAAGGAAAGTCCAATCATAATGAAACAAATTCTTACTTTTTTGAGAACACAAGTCGTTTTTGTGAAATCATTTTGAATACTTAAAAATTTGTGGAAAGTCTTTGAGATCCTTGAAATCTTTGAAACCTTTGTGAATTCGTTGAAATCTTTTAAAATCTTTGTGAAATATTGAAATTTCTGTGGAATCTTTGAAAAATCTATTAGAATATTTGTGAAATCTTTCTTTAATCACTGTTTGTGAACTGTTTTGTGTTCTTTTGAAATCATTAAAATCTTTTGAAATCTTCTCAAATTTGTTGAAACCTTTTAAAATCGTGTAAAATCTTTTAAATGTTTTGAAATCTGTGAAATTCTAATATTTTTTTTAATTCTCTGAGAAATGTGTATGAAACCTCTTAAATCTTTGTGTCATTTTTTGAAATCTTTTGAAATATTTGTGAAATCTTTCTTTAATCTTTTTTGGTGAAATCTTTTTTGGGTTCGTTTCAAATCTTCTAAAATTTGTAGAAACCTTTTGAAACCGTTTAAAATTTTTAAAATCTGGTGTAAGTCTGGTAATCTTTGAAACTCTTGAAGTCTTTTTAAATCCTTATGAATTCTTTGGAATCTTCATGAAATTTTTATGAAATCTTTTGTATTAATTTGAAATCATTAAAATATTTGAAATCTTTGTGAAATCTTCTAAAAAATGTTGAAATCGTTTCATATCTTTGAAAGGTTTTAAAATCTTTGAAATGTGGTGTACTGTACCCTTTTTGAAATATTTGAAATTCTAGTATTCTTTTCAATCTCTTAAGAAATTTTTATGAAATCTTTGAAATATTTGTGAAATCTTTCTGAAATCTATTGCATCTTCGAGAAATCTTTTGAAAAATATTTAAAATCTGTGTGAAATCTTCTTAACAAAATTTGAAATCGTTTCAAATCTTTGAAATGTTTTGAAATCTTCGAAATTTTGTGTACTGTACCCTTTTTGAAATCTGTCAAATTATAGTATTTTTTTGAATTATCAACAAAATACCAAAATTTTCAACGATAAAAGATAAAATTTCAACCCAACATTGCATAGTTCAATTCTTAGTTAAAAAAAAAAATTTCGATGAAAAAGATGAATTTTTAACTAAACTGAAAATCTTTAACTGTATTAGTTGAATTTTTAACACAAAAAATGAATTTGTAACAAAAGAGTTTAACTTTAAACCAATTATGTAGTTGAATTTTAAACCAAAAAGATGAATTTTTAACTGGAATAGTTGAATTTTCAAACAAGGAGATATATTTTCACCCGAAAAAGACAAATTTTCAAAAATGAAATAGTTAAATTTTTAGTTAAAAAATTAATTTTCAACCAAACTGATGAATTTTCATCTGAAATGATGAATCTTCAACAGGAATAGTTGAATTTTAAACCAAAAAAATGATTTTTCAACCAAGAAGATTAATTTCTACCAAAAAGGATGAATTTCGTACAAAATACATGAATTTTTAACTACAAAATATAAATTGTCAACCAAAAAGATGGATTTTCAACTAAGAAAGAGAAATTTTCAACCAAAAATAGAATTATTAAATTTGCAACCAAAAAACAACAAATTTTCCATAAAATATTACAATTTTTAACCAAAGTGATGAATTTTCAATTAAAATTGATTAATTTTTAACTGAAAGTGTTGAATTTTTAACCAAAAAGATGAATTTTCAACTCAAATAATAAATTGTCAACTGAAACAATTGAATTATGAACTAAAAAGATTAATTTTCAACTAAAAAAGATAAATTTTCAACCAAAAATTCAGTAAGTAAATTTTCAGTTAAAAAATTAATATTCAGCCAAAAAGATGAATTTTAAACTAGACTGATGGAATATTCAAGAGGAAGAATTAAATTTGCTGTTAAGAAAGTTAATTGCCAACTAAAAGAAAAACTATTTTTCAACAAAATAATTCATGTTTCAATTGGAGTAGTTAAAATTTCAATAAAACCAATTAACTTTCTACCAAAAAAAAAGAACTTTCAAGAAAATAGTTTAATTTTCAATTCAGAAGATGAATTTTCAATTAAAATTATGAATCTTCAACAAACAAAAAATTAATTTTGAACAAAACAGTTAAACTTTAAAACAAGTACTTAAATTTTCATCCAAAAAAGATGAATTCTGAACGAAAAATGTATTAGTTAATATTTCAACCAAGAAAGGTTTTAATTTTAAATCAAAAACAGTTGAATTCCAATAAAAAAGACGAATTTTCAACTTCAATGATAAATTTCCAACTGAAACAATTAAATTTTTAACTAAAAAGATGCATTTTCAACCAAATACATGAATTTTCAACTAAAAAAGATAAATTTTCAAACGAGAAAGAAAATTTTAACCAAATATTCAACAGAAAAATTAAATTTTCAGTTAAGAAACTTAATTTTCAACAACAAAAAAAACAATTTTTCAACAAAATGATTCACGTTTCAATTGTAATGGTTACAATTTCAACAACAAAAATTAACTTTCTACAAAAAAAAGAACTTTCAAAAAAATAGTTTAATTTTCAATTGAGAAGATGAATTTTCAATTAAAATGATAAATCTTCAACAAACTAAACATTAATTTTGAACAAAACAGTTCAACTTTAAAACAAGTACATGAATTTTCCTCCAAAAAAGATGAATTCTAAACGAAAAATGTATTAGTTGATATTTCAACCAAAAAAGGTTTTAATTTTAAATCAAAAACAGTTGAAAAGATGAATTTTTAACTAAAAAATCTGCCCGCCGCGTGGGCACATTTTAATCTAAAATATAATAGTTAAATTATGAGTTCAAAAAGTAATTTCCGACAAAAAATAAAAAAAATTGTCAATAAAATAGTTAAATCGAATAATATGCTGCTACTTTTACGAATGAAAAATCGTTATTATTTAATTTTATATTACAATTTAAAAAAACGTTGACACCCTGATTAATTATCAATAAATTGTGCAAGAGGTAATACTTTCATGTATTTTAAATGCAGCCAAATCTGGATTAGTGTCGGTTTTTGGGCTGACGGTGACCATAAATTCAAAGTCTCTCTCCTGCTTTATCCCTCTCCTGTTTCTGTTTTGTCACGCTTGAGTGAACACCGCACCGATCCGCTCGGCTCGGCGTCAATTCTCGGAAACATTAAATGGAGAATCACTAAATCCAGATTCGACATTATTGGAAACATTTAAAGTCACAGGAAACATTTAAACAAATAAAAAAGTATAAAATGCCGAAAAAAACGGGAAGGTTTTAAAGGCCAGCATAGTTTTTTCTCTAAATCTTTAAAGAAAATTCCGCAAATCAAACCGGACTTTCTGCAAGCATTACGCAGAAAACCGCATGCTTTTATCATTCTGTCACATTATCAGACTATTTTTTGCAATGTGTCAAAAATATTACCTTGTGCGCAGATTGCATGTTTACACATTTTTGTAGGGAAACCGTGATATTTGGTGATATTTGGTAAACACGCTTTAACACAACGTAGTAGATTTGTTGACACAAGATGTAAGATTACTGCAAACAAGATAAGTGAAATTTCTAATTTAATCCTAAAATATGGCGTGATAGCTGCGACCAGCGACACAAAATACATAATGACTAATTCAGACTTACATAAACAGAAACTAATATCATACCTCACAGCCTAAAATTATCTCAAAATTGGGGTAATGTAGTGATTTTGTTAAAAATCAATCTTTAAATTTTCAAAAAGAAAATCCGAATTTTTTTCAAAATTCGAATATTAACACGTACCACCAAGCACTTCAAAAACCTATTTAATTAACATGGGCAAATTTTGGATTTTCTAAAAATTGAATTCATATTTGAGCGTTTGATCGAAACGTGCGCCCAGTTTTTTAACTTTTGACTGCGAAATAAGACCATGTTAATGACTTTTATTTTTACCCCCCCCCCCCACAGTGTCCCAAATGTGACCCAAAAATTTTAAAAATTCATTTTAACTATGACTTTTTAAACAATTCGTAATTGTTTCGATATAAACGTAACTTATTTAAAAAATAATTTTTTCCCAAAAGATGTAAAAAATATTCGTATTTTCTGAATTAAATGTAATAGTTAGTCATTTTTTGTAGTAAAATTTTTTTTAAACATTATGTAATGATTTAGACAATTACTTATATCTTTTCAAAGGATCTATAAATTGAGCCAGCAATGTTCACATTTTCTCAAATTGGTAATACTTTTTGTTGAATAATTACATAATCTTGACACATTTCTTCTAATGCTTAACAAATTTCTATTTGTTTAAACAATTTTTATTTGCTCAAGCAGTATTCTTTCGAAAACTTTTAAGAAAATACATAAAATGGAACACATGCAATTATTTTTCTGACTGTATATTGTATAGAAAGAATATATTAACCATTTTTTAATTTTTTAAACAAACTGAATTTGCTTAAACAATGATTTTTTTCCAAAAATATTTGAAAAATCGTATTTTATGAATTAAACATAATATTGAATGATTTTGAGGAGTAGTAAATTCTGCTTCAAGCTTTATGTCTTTGTTTAAACAATTAATTATTATAATTTTTTTTCAAATTTTATTCAAATTGAGTATGTATCGTTTACATCTTTCTTGGTGTACTATTAAAAAAATCATAAAAGTCATAATAAAATTTAAATTATAAAAGTATATTTACTATTGTATTATTCATATTCATGACTCAAGTTTCAACATTTTTTTTAACAACATTTTTAAGGATTGCTTGAGCAAATAAAAATTGTTTAAACAAATGGAAATTTGTAAAACATCAGAAGAAATGTATCAAAATTATGTAATTATTCAACAAAAAGTAGCATAGGATACCAAATTGAGAAAAAAGTGGACATCTCTGGCAATTTTTAGAAATTTTGAAAATAAACAATAATTAATTGTTTGATAAGTTACATAATGTTTTTTAAAACTTTTACTACTCCAAACAAAGACCAACTACTACATTTAATTCCGAAAATACGATTATTTTTTACATTTTTTGGGAATAAATAATTCTTTAAATAAGTTACATGTATTTAAACAATTAAAAATAGTTTAAAACGTCATGAGAAATATTCAAAATTGCCCGCTATTAATTATTTGGATGAAAAAAGACGACAGAAATGGCTGAAAATTAACAATGATACGTAAAAATGTAGTTTTTTATTTTTGGGTCATATTTGGGGCGCTGGGGGGGATAAAATTTATTAGTATATTAATTAAATTCAATTAATCAATTAATTCAATTAATATGTTTAATTTAGAAAGCTTTGAAAAATTATATTACAAGATATTATTAAATACATTAATACCGTCAAATAATCAAACAATTAAAAAATACTAAAGCATAATAATTTCTTGAATTTGTCCGGAAAGTCCATGAATTCGATAATAATTATAACATTTGTATTTTATCTTTTAATACTTAAAATTCAGTGCAACACATATAGGTAAAATTAATATTTCAATTTAAACCGCTTAAAATTCCTATAACTTTTCAAGTAGAAAATATTGCATTTTCAACAAGATAGATTAATTGTTAACCAAATAGTTAAGTTTCCAAGCAGATTAATTTTCAACTAAAAAATAGTATTTTTCA
>JAABKJ010014102.1:0-10175 GCA_011634705.1 Andricus grossulariae
ATAATGGAATTTCGAAGGATTTTCAAGATTTTCGTTTTTTTTTTCAAACTTCCAAAGAATTTTCAAGAGATTTAAAAAGTTCCGTGATATTTTAAAAGATTTCAAAGGATTCGAAGTATTTTAGGGTTTTTTAATAAAAGATTCCAAGGATTTTTTAATAGATTTCAATAATTTGAAGAGATTTCAAAGAATTTTAAATATTTCAGAGTATTTTTTTTTAATCCAAGAAATTATTAAGAACTTTAAAAAGTTTAAAAGGAATTCAAAGTATTTCAAGGGATTCGAAATATTTTTGGGTATTTTAAAAAATGCAAAGAAATTTTTAACATATTTCAATAATGTAATGGAATTTCGAAGGATTTTAAAGATTTTCGGGTATTTGTAAAACTTCCAAATAATTTTCAAGGGCTTTAAAAAGTTCCATGGGATTTTAGAAGATTTCAAAGGATTCGAGCTTTAAAATGTTTCAAAGGATTTGAAATATTTTTCGGAATTTTAAACGATTTCAAGGAAATGTTAAAAGCTTCAAAACGTTTCAAGTGAATTCAAAATATTTCGAAGGATTTGCAATATTTTTGGGTATTTTTAAAGATTCCAAGGGATTCGTAATATATTTCAATCGTTTGAAGGGATTTCAACGGATTTTAAAGATTTTAGGGTATTTTTAAACATGCAAGGTGTTTTAGAGAGTTTCAAAAAGTTTCAAGAGATTAAAATAATTTCAAAGGATTTTTAATATTTTAGGATATTTTAAAATATTCCAAGAAATTTGCAAATATATTTCTATGATTTAAATTTATTCCAAAGCATTTTAAAGATTTTGAAATTTTTTAAGGTGTTTTAAAAATTTCAAAGGAATTTTCAAGAGATTTAAAAAGATGCAAGGAATTTTAAAATATGTCAAAGGATTTGGAATATTTTAAGTTATTCTAAAATATCCAAAGGAATTTATAATAGAGTTCATTAAGTTTTTAGGGATTTTAAAGGATTTGAAATTTTGTAAAGCATTTAAAAAAAAATCCAAGGAATTTTCAAGATCTTTATAAAAATATAAATTATTTTTATTTAGTTATATAAAAAAAAATATTTAAAAAATGTTGGTCAAAAATTTGATTATTAGTTTGAAAATGTAACTATTTCATTGAATTTTAATTTTTGTACATTCATTTTTAACTTAAAATTGAACTATTTCATTTTCGGTTAAAAGTTTAACTACTTGGTTGAAAGTTGAACTCCCTTATTAAAAATTAATTTTTTTTGCTTGCAAATTTAACTGTTTTGTTGAGAATTAGTTTTTTTCTTTAATTTTTTTTTTCAACTGTAAATTTAACTTTCCATTTTTAGTTGAAAATTCATTTTGTTTTAGTTGAAAATTTATCATTTTGGTTAAAAATTCCTTTATTTGGTTCAAATTTGAACTGCTTCCTTTATAATTAAGTTTTTTGGTTGAGAATTGATCTTTTTAGTTGAAAATTAGTTTCTTTGTTTGAAAATTCTTTTTTTTTGTGGTTGAAAATTCATTTAGTTTTAAGATGAAAATTTATGTATTTTTTTAAATGTCATCTTTCTCTGTAGAACGTTAATTTTCTCAGTTGATAATTCTGGTTCATTCTTTTTATTTAAAAGAATTTATTTTCCTTATTTTTGTGAAAAATCTCTTTATTTCCCCTGTTATCCAAAATTTCGGAAAGTTCGAATCATATTTCAAACTCACTGAATTCAATAATTCACTCCAGTTTTACTGGAAGTAATGGATTTTTTTGGATTTTAAAAATATTTTATAATTCAATTGAGTTCTTTTGAATTTAACTTGAATAGTTTTTAATTCTTATGAAAGCCTTGCAAATAAAAAATAAAAAATTTCGAAATTAAAATTTACAATGGTTTTATTTCATTTATAAAAGATTTTATGTTAAAAATGTTACAAGATTAAATTTTGAATCTTCAAATATCAATGGTCAAGGAAAATAAAAAATTAGCCAAGGAAAATAAAAAATTAGTTAAGGAAAATTCAGGAAACAGTCAGAAAACTTTGAAAATAAACTGTTGCAAAATAATTAAATTAAAATACCTAAATTTTAAATAAATTAAATAAAAATGTTAAGTAAATTTTTAATCCTTTTTTTTTTAATTGCAGAGAAGGGGACCTCAACGTTCGGTGGACGTTATCGTCTCTTCAGTATTCATTATTACTCTTCTTCTACTCTCATTTATTAGCTTGGAACTCATCAAAGTGAGAATTCATTTTTTTTTCTTTGAAATTTTTTTTTTTTATAGAAAGTTATTTATTTTTTATTCAATTTTAGGACCTGGAAAGCTTACATTCGCGATATAATGTAGAGGCTTTGTTCTGGAGTTTCGCACTCGGAATGTTTGTTCTCCGTTTTATGACTTTGGGAACAAAAATTAACAAGAAGTACAGAAATCTTTCAGTGCTTATTACAGAACAGGTATTATTTATATATTTTTATTAGTTCAAGAATAAATTCAAAAATTTGTTTGGGACGACCGAAAAATCCCGAATAATAAAATTCCCGACACTATAAATTTCCCGAATTGGAAAATTCCCGAATTTAAACAATTAAAAATGTTTTTATAAATATTTTTATCAAAAGAAAATTATTTTTATTGTTTAAAGTTTCTAAAATTATCGTTTGAATTTAAAATAACAATAATTGAAAAAAATATATATTCGTGTATAACAATAATTTTAGAAACTTTAAACATTAGGAATATTTTTTTTTTGCACCAAGATTTCGTTATTGTATTAGAATTAATTTTCAACTAAACAACTGCATTTTTAACTAAAAATTGATTTTCTTTAAAAAAATATGAATTTTCAATAAAATACATAATTTTTTAACCAAGTAGTTAAATTTTCTAAGAATTTTCAAAGGTTCAACTGAAAAAATTGAATTTTTAACTGAAATCGTTGATATTTTGAAACAAAAATATGAATTTTCAACAAGAAAGTTAATTCTTAACCAAATAGTTTAATTTGAAACCATATAGTTAAATTTTCTACCAAATTGAGGAATTCACAAGTAAAACAGACGATTTTTTTATAAAAGTTTCGATTCTTAAATCCGAAAATATGAATTTTCAGGAAAAAAGTTTATTTTCAACCAAATAATTGATTTTGCAACAAAGTAGTTACATTTTCAACAACAAAAAAGAACCAATTCAAACGAAATAGTTTATTTTTCAACCAAAGAAATTAATTTTTGAAATAAAATGACTCTTCAACCAAAAAAATGAATTTTCTACAAAAATATTCGAAATTTTAATCGAAGATATAAATTTTTAAGAATAAAGTTAAGTTTTACCAAAATTATTAAATCTTCAACTAAAATGAATAATCTCCAACAACAAAAATTACTGTTTAATGCAATAGTCGAATTTTCACACAAAAAAATATTAACCAAATAGTTTATTATTCAAGCAAAGAAATGAATTTTGAAATAAACGGGTAAATCTTCTACCAAAAAAATGAATTCTCTAAAATAAAATTTGAATTTTTAATCCCAAAAGATGAATTTTCAACTAAAAAAGATCAATTTTCAACCAAATGGTTTAATTTTCAAACCAAACATATGAATTTTCAAGAAAAAAGTTAATTTTCAAATTTAAACTAAATATTTTATTTTTCAACCAAGAAAAGTAGTTGAATTTTCAACCATAAAGGCTTTTCAGTAAAAAAAAAATTTGCAAGTAAAAAAGATAAATTTTTAGCCAAATTGTTGAATTTTCAAAGGGAAAAAAAAATGTAACCAAATATTTTATTATTCAACTAAAATGAATAATCTTCAACAACAAAAATTAATTTTTAACTAAGTAGTTGAATTTTCGACCGAAAAGGATTTTTAGTAAAAAACAAATTTTCACAAAGCCGACCAAAATGATGAATTTTCAACATAAAGATTAATTTTTCACCCAAGCAAAAGAATTTTCAACAAAATACAGGAATTTTCTAACGAAAGTTAAATTTTCAACCAAAAATTGAATAGCTAGCTTTTCAGATAAAAAATTAATTTTTACCCGAAAAAAAAACTAATTTTCAACAAAATAGTTGAATTTTTGTATAAATAGTTTAAATTTTAACCAAATAATTAATCAAAAAAATGATGTTTCAACAAAATAGTTGAATCCCGAGTTTAATCCTCAACAAAATAAATCATTTTTATGCCAAGAATATTAATTTTCTACCAAAAAAGATGAATTTTCTACCAATAAATAAATGTTTTCAGTCTAATAATAAATTTTCAAATAAAAAAATTAATTTTTAAGAACAAAACAAACGAATTTTCGTCAAAATAGTTGAATTTTTAAGTTTAATCTTAGAAAAACGGATGTTTAGTAGTAGTTGAATTTTCAACAAAAAGAATTTTTAATATAATAGTTTAATTTTCAACCCAAAAAATATAAATTTAAAAAAAAAACAATTAATTTTCAATCAAATAATTGACTTTTCAACAAATTAGTTGAATTTTCAAACGAAAAAAGAATCCATTTTTTACCAAATAGTTTATTTTTCAATCAAAGAAATGAATTATTTGCAGGCCACACGAATTTTCAACCAAATTGTTAAATTTTTAACCGAAAAAGATAAGTTTTGAACGAATAAATTAAATAGTTAAATTTTTCAAACCTAAAATTTTACTTTTTTTTTTAAAGTCAACGACTTTTTAAAAAATTTATCTTTTTTAGTTGAAAATTTAACTATTTGGTTCAAAATTTTCCACTTTTGTTCGGAAATTCAACTACTTTGTTAAAAATTTTACTACTTAGTAAATATTCATTTTTCTCAGATTAAATTCTCTGATTGAAAATTGAATTTTTTTTGTTAAAAATAAATTTTTTTATCCGAAAATTTAACCATTTCATTTTTGATAAAAAATGTCTTCTTTACTTAAAAATACTGTTTGGTGGAAAATGTATCTTTTTTAGTTGAAAATTCAACTGTCAGGTTAAAAACTCATATTTTTTAAAATGCAACTTTTTGGTTGAAAATTGTTCTGTTTTTGTTGAGGATTCAACTAATTTATTGAAAAATCGTCTTTTTGTGTTGAATTCAACTGTTTTTGGTTTAAAATTAAAATCTTTGTTGGTTGAAGATTCATAATTTTAGTTTCTTATTCATTTCTTCGATTCAAAATTTAATTATTTTGTTAAAAATTAAATTTTTGGTTAAAGATTAAAATTTTCGATGAAAAATTGAACTGTTATATAGAAATTCTTTTTTATTTACGAAAAAATCTTTCTTGGTTGAAAATTCAATTACTTGGTAATACATTAATTTTCCTGTTTATGAAGATTATTCATTTTAGTTAGAGATTTAAAAATTTGGATACAAATTAACTTTTTTGTTGAAAATTCATATTTTCGGGTAAAAAATTCAACTGTTTTTTAGAAAATTCATTTTTTTGGTTAATTATTTGTTTAAAAATTAAACTATTTATTTAAAAATTGAACCATTTTGTTGAAAATTCATTTTTTTCGGGTAAAAATTAATTTTTTCATCTGAAAATGTAGCTATTCCATTTTTGGTTGAAAATTCATCTATTCGTTAGGAAATTTCTGTATTTTGTTGAAAACTTGTCTGCTTTGGTGAAATATTAATTTTTTTTTTTTTGTTAAAAATTCAGAATTTGGTTCAAAATTTATCTTTTTTAGTTAAAAATTCATTTTTTTTACCAAAAATCCTTTATGGTTCAAAATTCAACTACTTTGTAAAAAATTAATTTTGTTGTTGATGAAGATTATTTATTTTATTTGGAAATTCAACAATTTTGGTAAAAATGAACTTTTTTGTGGAAAATTCATATGTTCGGGTTAAAAATTCAACTGTATTTTTTTAGAAATTTAATTTTTGTAGTTGTTAAAAAATAAAATATTTGGTTTAAAATTTAAAATAAACTTTTTCCTTGAAAATTTATATGTTTGGGTTGAAAATTAAATTATCTGGTTAAAAATTGATCTTTTTTAGTTGAAAATTCATCTTTTTTGTTGAAAATTAAACTATTCGTTAGAAAATTCCTGTATTTTGTTGAAAATTTGTCTGCTTGCGTGGAAAATTAATATTTTTTGTTAAAAATTCATCATTTTGGTCGGCTTTGTGGAACCTTTTTTTTCTACTAAAAATCCTTTTTGGTTGAAATTTCAACTACTTAGTTGAAAAGTAATTTTTTGTGTGAAGATTATTCATTTTAGTTGAATAATAAACTATTTGGTTATAATTATGCTGTTTTTTTTTTGTTTTTTGTTCAGAATTTGAAATTTGGTTATAAATTGTTTTTTTTTTAGTTGAAAATTCATTTTTTTTTACTAAAAATCCTTTATGGTTGAAAATTCAACTATTTCGTAAAAAAGTAATTTTATTTTTGTTGAAGATTATTCAATTTAGTTAAAATTTAAGAATTTTGGTAAAAATGAACTTTTTTGTGGAAAATTCATATTTTCGGGTTAAAAATTGAATTGCTTTTTTTTTAAATTAATTTCTTTGGTTGAGAAAGAAACTAACAGGTTTAAAAATTAAGATGAACTTTTTTCCTGAAAATTCATCTTTTTTGATTGATTCATCATTTTGGTCGAGAATTCAACTATTTTATTAAAAATTAATGTTTCTTAGTTGAAAATTTATACTTTCCGATAGAAAAGTGAGCTTTTTTGTTAAAAAAATTTTTTACCCAAAATCCGTTTTGGTTGAAAATGCAACCACTTAGTTTAATAAGTAATTCTTTGTTGTTGAAGATTTTCAGTTTTGTTCAAGATTTAACAATTTTGGTAAAAATGAACTTTTTTTTTTGAAAATTCATATCTTTGGGCTAAATATTCAACTGTTTTTTTAGAAAATTCAGTTTTTTGGTTGAAGAGTAATTTTATTTAAAAAAATTAATTTCTTTGGTTGAAAAATAAACAATTGGTTTAAATTGTTTTTTTTTGTTTGAAATATTAAATACTTTGTGGAAAATTCATATTTTTGGGTAAAAAATTCAACTGTTTGTTAGAAAATTCATTTTCTTGTTCAATTATTTGGTTAAAAATTGAAATATATATATATTTCAATATATATATATTAGCTATTCCATTTTTGGTTGAAAATTAAAACTATTCGTTAGTAAATTCTTGTATTTTGTTGAATATTTGATTAAACTTTGTTGTTTTTTTTTTTAATTTAACTTCTTTGTCGAAAAGTCAATTATTTGGTCAAAAATTAACTTTTTTGTTGAAAATTCATATTTTTGGATTGAAAATTCAATTATTTGGTTAAAAATTCATCTTTTCCAGTTCATATTTCCTTTTTTTTTTTAATTCTTTTTTTTTTATTAAAAATGTATTTTTTCATCTGAAAATGTATATATTCCAAACATTCGACTTTTAAGCTAAAAAAATTCTTCTCGAAAATTCGTCTTTTTTGTTAGAAATTAATTTTCTTATCCGAAAATCCAACTACATATTCCATTCTTATTGAAAAAATCTTCTTTACTTAAAAATTCAACTATTTGGTGGAAAATGTATCTTTTTTAGTTGAAAATTCAACTGTTAGTTTAAAAATTCACGTATTTTTTTTTAATGCAACTTTTCGATTAAAAATTATTCTGTTTTTGTTGAGGATTCAACTATTTTATTGAAAATTCGTATTTTGTGTTGAATTCGGCTGTTTTTGGTTTAAAATTTAAATCTTTGTTGGTTGAAGAACCATCATTTTAGTTTAATTTTTATCTCTTCGATTAAAAATTTAATTATTTTGTTAACAATTAAATTTTTTGTTGAAAATTAAAATTTTCGGTGAAAAAACGAACTGTTTTATGGATTTTTTTTTTTACTTACTAACAAATCTTGTTGAAAATGAATGTTTTCGGGTCAAAAATTTAACTCTTTTTTATTAAACTCATTTTTTTTGTTAGAAATTAAACTATTTATTTAAAAATTGAACTACTTTGTTGAAAATGTATTTTTCTCGGGTAAAAATTAAATTTTTTATATGAAAATGTAGCTATTCAATTTTGGATTGAAAATTCAACTATTTGTTAGGAAATTCCTGTATTTTGTTGAAAATTTGGTAAAGTTTTTTTTTAATTCGACTTCTTTGTTGAAGAGTCAATTATTTGGTCAAAAATTAACTTTTTTGTTAAAAATTCATATTTTCGGGTTAAAAATTCAACTGTTTTGTAGCGTTTGTCAAAAATTCTTTTTTTCATTAAAAATGTATTTTTTCATCTGAAAATGTATATATTCCAAACATATGACTTTTTAGTTTAATAACTTAACTTTTCTTAAAAGTGCGTCTTTTTTGGTAGAAAATAAATTTGCTTTGTTGAAAATTGATCTATTTGGTTGAATATTCAACTATTTTGTTAAAAATTCGTATTTTTCCGTTCAATTCGACTGGTTGAACATTCTTTTTGTTGTTGTTGTTAAAATTTAATTTTTAAAACTGAAAATTTAACTATTCCATTTTTCACTGCAAATTTATCTTTTTTAGTTGAAAATTAATTAAATTTGTTGAAAATTCGTCTTTTGGCATAAAATCAATCTTCTTAGTTGATAATTCGTTTTTGTAAGTTAAAAAATCAGCTATTTGGTTAAAACTTCACTATTTGTTTAAAAATTCGTCTGTTCTGCTAAAAAATTAAAAAATTTAGTTGTTAATTTAACTATTTGGTCAAGATTTAATTTTGTGTTGAAAGTTCATCTCTTTTCATAAAAAATTTTTTTTGATTGAAAAATCAACTATTTTGTTGACAATGGAATATATTTCAACCCCCATTTTTTTTAAATCCCCCTATTTCCCCTCTTCTGATATCACTTCATACTATGAAGTCTGCAATCACCAAAAATAAAAAAAATCACCCATTTATCTCATTTTACCCCAGACACCTGATATGTCACTTATGGGGTTGGAAAGGGGTAAAAAAAAAGAAAGCAGCCATTAAATCTGAAAATTACGGTTGACGACCGCTGTTCTCAAAATACCCGGAGAAATTGCTGCACCTGACTCTTCGAGACGAAGTCTCGTGTTCCCGTCTGTTTCGCGTGAGCTTTTTCAGAGCCAGAAACAGAAGCTGGACTTGAAAACAATAAAAATAAAAGAGGAGGACCAATTACGTGAGTAGGGTCGGGATACGGAGCAGTAACCAGTTTGTTTCATTTGCATTACTGCGGCTTGTAAACCGCCGGTCAAATTAAAGGGCCGGTGTAATTTAATGAGGAGCCGCCGGTTGAGAACCACTGCGCGGAGCAGACGTTTGGCGACGTTGCCGGGTTGCGTTCATCCTACTCGCCTATCGACCGAGCGGGGTTGCCAACTCCTATCGAGTGTGCCTTTATCGCCCCTTTCCATGTATCCATAACACCCCTCGTTTTCTGGATGGTGTTTTTTTCTCTTTCTCTCTCTCTCCCTCTTTCTTTCTCACTCCTCTCTCTCTCTCTCACTCTACTTTCCCCATATTTTTCCATGACTTTTTTTTTCTGAGAGGCTCAGATCCACACACTGATTCAACATGTACGGTCCTTCTTCTCAGCTGTTTCGTCTTCTGAGGAACAAACGCCCCAATGACCCTAAGGCAAGTTCGACCCACCTTTGTCCAACTTTCGGTGTCCCTTTGGTCAGTTCTTTCAAATTTGAGGGATTTTTTTTTGTAAAAAAGGAATAGGGTGGAGACTGGAGTAGGAAATCAGGAAGTGTCTGGAATTTGGTTTTTGGCCCCTTAACTAATAAATGGGAATGATTTTTGAAAAGTTACATTTTTAACCAAGGGATTGGTTTTCTACCAGAAAAGATGAATTGTTATCAAAATACATGCATTTTTAACTAAAAAATACCATTTTAAAACCAGGAATGGAACAGTTAAATTTTCATTAAATAAGTTAATTTTGAACGAAAAAAAAAAACGAATTTTCAACAAAATAGTTAAATTTTTAACTAAAAAAATGAATTTTCAACTAAAATAATGAATCTTCGAATAAAAACATAAATTTTCAATAAAAAGAGACAATTTTTCAACCAAGAATGAAAATGTGAAATTTTCATTAAATAAATAAATTTTGAACGAAAAAAACAACGAATTTTCAACAAAATGGTGGAATTTTTAACTAAAAAAATTAATTTTCAACTAAAAAAGACAAGTTTTCAACCAGGAATGGAAAACTTAAATTTTCATTAAATAAATTAA
>JAABKJ010014103.1:0-10174 GCA_011634705.1 Andricus grossulariae
AAAGTTGATCCTTGAGGTACTCCAGACGATGGCACAAATGGCTGAGAAGAATGACCAGCATATTGTACAACATGATATCTATTTGCCAGATATGATTCGATGAGAAGTAAAAGTTTGTGCGGAATACCTATGTTATACATTTTCTCTATTAGAATATTGTGGTCAACTTTATCAAATGCTTTAGAAATGTCAGTAAAAATAACATCAACCTGGTCATAGTCAACAAGTAAATCCTTAATTTTCTGAGTAAAAATTAGCAAATTGGAAGTGGTAGATTTACGTGGAATAAATCCATGTTGATTTGTCGATATCTTACACGCAAAAATCCTAAATATAATTTCATGAAGACATATTTCAAAAATTTTAGAAAAATTATTCAGGATCGCAATAGGTCTATAATTCGTTGCTTCTGATTTAAGGCCCTTTTTAAACACCGGACAAACCCTGGCCTTTTTCCATTCATCAGGAAATTTACCATGTTCCAATGCTAAGTTGAAAATAGTTGTTAATACGGGAGTAAAAACAAATTCACAGTCCCTGATTACAAACGATGGTAACATATCCAGTCCAGCAGTCTGTTTATTTGGAAGCTTCTTTATTGCTTTAGCGACAGTAAAATTAGATATTTTAATATTATCTCCAAGTAAACATTTATGTTGCCTATCAAAAATAAGTGAAGTAACAGATGAATCCCTATAGACACTTTTGAAGTAACTAGCAAAAATATCAACAATATTTTGGGGCGAGGTAAATTCCTCGTTGTTAAAACAAATAACACCTGGAATTCTATGATCGCATTTTAATTTATTTATATATGACCAAAAAGTTGCTGGATTCAAAACTATATTTTTCTCAGCATTCTGCGTGAATGCGGTGAAAGCTATCTCAATACGCTTTTTTGTACTAGTCCTTAGTTTTTTAAAAAGTTCGAGATAGTACGGATTGTTAGTGTCATTATATTTTAACCTAAACTTATTCTTTAAATTAATATCAGATATAATATCATGCGTATACCACGACGGAAAATTCAACTCAGACTTTATAGCTTTAAATTTTGGAACAGTATTGTCAGCTTAGTGGTTAGAGCGCCTGACCGGAAAACAATTGACCTCGTGTTCGAATCCCAGCGGAGTGAAAGGAGATCTTTTTCCTGAATAAAATTGAATTTACAAAATTTTTTTTCTTTTCTCTGAATAAAATTTAATTAAAAATGTTTATTTTCAGCTTATAATAAAAAAAAATTTAACCAAAACTGGAATGGTTGAATTTAAATGGAAATCAAGTGTGAGAAAAAGAAACAAATTTCCAACAGAATTTAATTTTTTTTCAATGAATTGTTCAATTTTCAACTAAGAAGTTTGATTTTCTACCATATAGCTTAACTTTCAATTTGGAATGGAAAAAATTTCAAACGAAAATGGAATAGCTATATTTAGATTTAACACTAATTTTGAAAAGAACAAACAAATTTTTAACAGAATGAAAAGTTTTTTTAAATAAGTAGTTCAATTTCATCCGGAAAATTTGAGATTAAATGTTGCTGTAGCGTGTATCCTTTTTCCAAAAAGTTAATTTTTTCATTTCGAATGTATTTTTATAAAAAAAAAGTGTATAAAGAACACGTAGAACTTTTTTGGTGTAACAAATTTTTTCTTTTCATTTTCTTTCGTTTCTCATATGGGCTTTCTACAATTTTTTATTTTATTTTTAATGCTACTTTTACGATTAGAACAAAAACTACGCATTATATCAAAAAATTATTTCTGAAAAATTTGTTGCTTTTTTTTTGGGTGAGCAACTTTTTTTCATTAATTTTTTTCATAGCCTCTTTCGTTTGTCCAAACAATTAATTATTTTATTCTCCATTTTATTGTTTACGAATAAAACAAAAACTACGCTTCCTACCAAAAAAATATTTCGAGCAACTTTGTAGCTCTTTTTGAATTGGCAACTTTTTTAATTAATTTTTTTCATAGCTTCTGTCGTTTCTCCAGAAATTTAATTATTTTATTCTCCATTATAGTTTAGTTATTTTTTGTGTGGTCAAAGTTTGAATTTTCGATTTTTCAAGAAAACTCGAAAAGTTATTGTGATAATCTTGTATGGTGTTCAAATGGAATATTGTCTCAAAAATTTTGAAAATGCGCTCACTTTTTTGAATTTTTATTCAAAATGGCTGGCTAATGATCTTGACCTTTATTTTAGGACACTTAAAATGTCATTCCCAGCCCAATTAAAAGATTAAAAATAAGGAATATACCTCTTCCAGTTCAGAAAATAAATATAAACCAAAATGTATTCAATAAACATGTCAAAAATTAAAAATTTTGCTATTCCAATTCATAAAAAAACAATTAATATACTTGAATTTATTATTAGTTTAAATAAGCTTCATTAGAATATATTTCTTTAATTCTTATAAAATTTGTTATTAAGTAACAATAATAACAACTGAGTGCTTCCAAAAAAATTTCAGGCTTTAAAAAAATATTTAAAAATAAAATTTGATTTATTTTCCTCGCCGATACCCAATGAAATACATCAATGTGTTATAGGATGAAAAAAATGATTAGACATGTTTATTAACAAAAAATATATTTTTTTATTATATAATCACGAGAATATTATAGCATCGTTTTTCAGTATGTATGAATAAAACAAAGCATTTTTGTTCTCCCTAACGCTTATCAAATACTGATAAATTAGTGCAAATATCTCAAACATACAAGCTCGAGGCGTATGTAGATAAGTAATTTGATAAGGAATAGAAATATTTTACGAGATTCAGAATAAATCCAAATGATAATTAAATTCGACGGAAATAAATTTCAAGAAATTCTTATGAATTTTAAAGATTTATAGGAATTTTTAAGGTATTCATAGGAAATTTGCCAGGCCTAAAGGAATTTAATAAAATCTCTGAGGATTTTGAAGGCTTACTAACTTGAACGATTATCCAGATAAATTTAATTACAAATTGGAAGTTTAAATTAATTTATTGTCAAGGGATTTCAAATGTTTTCTACTTATTTCAGTGGATGTTTACGATTTTAATTTTTTATTTCACTAGATTTTCAACTAATTCAGAAAAATAGAAAAGATATGAAATAATTCACAAAATTTTTTAGGACAAACAAAATTTAATTCATTTTTCCCTGCGATATCTAATTAAATATGGAGATGTGTTCTGAGCGGAAAAAAATAATTGCCAAGATCTTTTACAATAAGATATTGTTTCTCATAATATATGCACGGAAATATTACAGCATCGTTTTGAAGTCTGTATGAATCAAACAAAACATGTTTTTTCTCCTTAAAGCTTACCAAATACTGGTAAATGACATACAAATATCTCACAAGGAACTTAAGTATATATACTGTGACAAAGAATTCGAATAATCATTAGTTACCTTCTTACCAAAATTCAACATCGAGAAAGTAATCAGATTTTGCTCAGTTAGAAAAAATGACGATCCTTTCTGCTCTGGTCCTTTCATTGGCGGTCATCCTTAATACTATTGGTAAATATAATCATATCCTTGAATTACTTTGGAATTCCCTCAAATTTTTCAAACCGTTGAAAATCCTAATGAATCCTTTGTAAATTTACCTTCAAAAAAAGCCTTAGGAAAATTTATTGTTTACCTTTTTCACCATATTTCTGCAAGAGTGGCCAAAATACTTTAACTTTCGAAAAAAGATGTTTATTGTGAAATATTCGCTCTTTGAATTGATGAACATTCAAAACGAAACATACAAAAAGTATAAGGAAAAATTCCTGATCCTAATTATTAAAACTTTGTATCCAGGGATGCCGTAATCTTGCCCACAAGGATTATAAATGTAGCTTTGATTTACAATATTTGAGGTTTTAAATTGCGGTAATCTAGTGACTAATTCTGAAATTTGAACAGATTTTCCGAAATCCACATTCTGTTTTGCCTCACGAACTTTAGAAATACTTAATTCCCGGTTTCTAGTTGTAGCGTTAAGTTACGAATCTGCACCTAATAGCGAACCTAACAGAAAATATTATCCGTTCGAATCTTCTGCTTCTCCTGACAGGTATAGGTCCACGTCTCCCCCTGCCAGGTTTTCTCCTGCCAGTCTTTCTCCTGCCAGGCTTTCTCCTGCCAGGCTTTCTCCTGCCAGGCTTTCTCCTGCCAGGCTTTCTCCTGCCAGGCTTTCTCCGGCCAGGCTTCCTCCTGCCAGGCTTCCTCCTGCCAGGTTTTCTCCTGCCAGACCTTAATCCCCAGACAAGCCTTCGTCTCCAGAGATCCCTCTTTCTGCCTCGCGTACTTCTCCATCCACTTTACCACTTCCTTCTTCCAGCGGAAGTGGAGATTTGCAGGAAACTTATGACTTTGGATATCGTCTTGTTTCTAGATTGAATCGGCGCTGGATATTGAAACCTCAGTTTTACTCTTTTCCTGGCGATACAACAATTTTACTGAAAATAGATGACAATACCTATGAGCCTCTGCGAATACTATGGCGCTGTGTTGTGACAATCGATGTTTACGCAGTGGCAATAAAGGAGGGTAACAATGTTCTTGAGGGAATGTATATTTATGATACTCCTACTAAAAATTATATTCGGGCGAAAATAAACATGAAAACCGGCCAAATTACCTGAATGACCGAGAAAGAAGTCCATGACACTATGGTCAATGTACTATGGTTCTCAAGGCTTTGATCTTTCGTTAATACCCTGCCCAGTATTTTGCAGAAGCATTTCAAAAGATGCTCGTCATACCTTACGAAAATATTTTATAGGAAAGATTCTTATAGATTTATAATAATTTAGGTGTATTGATTTTACTATAGGGGGGACCAGCTTAAAGTAGATAGAAAATAATTTCACAGCGGACGATTGCATCAGTTTACAACAATGGAGAAAGTATTTTATCATAAAATTGTTTTCCGACTCAAAGCAAGGTAAGGTTGTTCCTCTTTCATCGAGATATTTTATTGTTGATTTTAAAGTTACTAATTTTGCACTTTAGATTGCAATCCTTTTTAATTTCAGAAACCGTGATGCAAAATCTAAAACTTAATTATTTTCAACGACATAGTTTCAAGATTCTGATTTAAGAATCCTTCAATTTTTAAATAATGTTTAGAGTTATTGATTTTTAAAGCTCTAAGATTAAATTTATTAATTTTTTAAGTTTTCAATCAGCAAGTTTATCATTTTCAAATTTTTTAGAATAATTAAACTGTAAAGGTTGACAATTTTTGATTTTCTTCAATTTTAGACTTTAAACATTTGTATAAATGGAATATAAAATTATGGTTTTGAATTTTGCTGCCTAGAAACGAATGTTTTTTTTTTTGCTTTGAAAGCTCAATTTTGAAAATCTTTTCTTTGAAATTTCCTAATTTGTAAGAACTTCAAATTTTACAATGCTGTAGTTTGAGATGTAGTTTGAGAAAAATGATACAATTAAATTATTTCTTGTCTTAAAATGTTCCAAAAAATTGATTATTTTGAATTCAACACTATAAATAAAAATAATTCAATTAGAAACCTTAAAATGGTAAAATTTTGAAATTTTTATTTCCAATTTTAAATGAATTTTCTTAAAATTGTCTAATTTTTTGTTAAGGATTTAAACAGATACACCATTCAAGATTGGAAAATATTTAAATAAAACATTTCAAGAATAAATATTATATTTCTAAAGGAAAAGTTAAATATTCAACTAATTGAATAAAATAATTCCTTCAATTTTGAATTGTGGATATTTGAGGGTTCTATATTTGCATGTACGACGCTCATCTTTCCGTTTGCTAAGTTTTAATTTTGCAATTAAAAATAAAATGGTTGAATCTTGGACAATATAATTAAAAATTGAAATTTATTTAATTTCAAATGATTCAAATGTACCTCAATTAATTGAAATTTGAATGAGTTTGAATATAAAAAAGTTTCAATGTCACAATTTTTGGCGACTATATTTTTTTCCAATTTTAAATGAAGTTCGGTTTCGTTTCACCTGAAATGGAATCGCTGCATTTTGATGAAAAATTACTTTTGAAAAGAAGAAACGAAGTTCCAACAGAAATATAATTTTTTCGAATAAATAGTTTTATTTTTAACTAAAAAGCTTAATTTCCTACCCAAGGGGTTCAATTTTCAACCAAAAATATGAATTTTCAACAAAAAAGATAATTTTCAACCCCATTGTTGAAATTGTTAAATTCTGCGTTTAAAAAACTAGTTTTTAAACGAAAAAAAGAATTTTGAATGATTTCGATTTAACTTAAAAAGACGAATTTTCAACAGAATAGATGAATCCTCAACCAAAATAGCGTAATTTTCAATTTATAATCGTAAAAATTACAATCTCAAATGGAATAACCATATTTTGATATGAAATTAATTTTGAAAAGAAGAAACAAATTTTCAACAGAATTTAAAAAGTTTAAAATGAATAGTTTGATTTTTAACTGAAAAGTTTAATTTTCTACTACAGTGGTTTTATTTTCAACCAAAAATATGAATTTTTAACAAAAAAAGATAATTTTAAACCCAATTCTTGAATGTTCAAGGCAAAAGACGAATTTTCTACAGAACAGCTAAAGTTTCAACCCGAAAATACTAATTTGCAACTGAAAAGTTCATTTACGATGAAATAGTAGAATTTTCAACAAGAAACATAATTCCCAATTGAAAAAGAATTATTTTCAACTCGAAGAGATAAATGTTTAACAAAAATTGGAATTATTAAATTTTGTGTTCAAAAAACTAATTAAAAAAAAAACAAAAAAAAAATACGAATTTTTAACAAAACAGTTGAATCCTTAACCAAAATGTTGAATTTTCAACAAAAAGGAATACTTTGCTACCCATATAGATGCATTTTTAGCAGAGTAAATGCATTTTCTACGAAATAGCATAATTTTCAATTTATGATGAAAAAAAAGTTAACCAAAAATGGAATGACTACATTTTGATGAAACATAATTTTGAAAAAAAGAAAGATATTGACAAAAAAATTCCAAATTTTTGAAATGAATAGTTTAATTTTTAACTAAAAAGTTTAATTTTCTACCAAAAGTGTTTAATTTTCAACCAAAAATATGAATTTTCAACAAAAAAGATAATTTTCAACTTAATTGTTGAACGTTCAAGCCAAAAAGACGAATTTTTCACACAAAAAGCTGCTGTTTCAACGCGAAAATACGAATTTTCAACAAAAAAAAGTTGATTTACGACCAAATAGTAGAATTGTCTACCAAAAATCAAATGACTACATTTTGATGAAAAATTGATTTTGAAAAGTAGAAACAAATTTCCAACAGAATTCAACTTTTTTTAAATAGTATAATTTTCAACTAAAAGGTTTAATTTTCTACCAAAGGTGTTTAATTTTCAACTAAACATATGAATTTTCAACGAAAAGGATCATTTTCAACCCAACTGTTAAATGTTCAAGCCAAAAAGGTGAATTTTTAACAAAAACAGATGAAGTTTTGACCCAAAGATTCCAATTTTCAACAACAAAATTTAATTCACGACCAACTAGTAGACTTTTCAATGAAAAACTCAATTCTCAATAAACAAGATGAATTTTCAATTCGCCGAGATACATTTTCAACCAAAATTGGAATTGTTAAATTTTGGGTATAAAAAAATAGTTTTAAACAAAAAAAGGGAATTTTCAATCAGTTTAATTCAAGTAGAAAAGACGAATTCCGAACAAAATAGTTGAATCTTCAACAAAAATGATGAATTTTTAACAAACGGGATTAATGTTCTACCCTCATAGACAAATTTCAAACAGAATACATAAATTTTCTACCAAATATCTTATTTTTCGATTAATTATAAAAGAAATTCTGACTAAAAATGGAATGGCTACATAATGTGAGAAATTAATTTTGAAAAGAAGAAACAAATTTCCATCAAAATTTAACATTTTCAAAATAAGTAGTTTAGTTTTTAACTGAAAAATTTAATTTTCTACTAAAAATATGATATTTCAACAAAACAGATCATTTTCAACCCCACTGTTGAATTTTCAAGCCAAAAAGACAAATTTCCTACGAAACAACTAAAGCTACAACCCGAAGATATGAATTTTTACCAAAAAAGTTTATTTACAACCAAGTAGTAGAATTTTAAATAAAAAACCTCATTCCAAATCAAAAAGGATAAATTTTCAACTCGAAAAGATACATTTTCAATAGAAATTGGAATTGTTAAATTTTGGGTAAGAAAACTAGTTTCGAACAAAAAAAGGGAATTTTCAATCACTTTAATTTAAGTAGAAAATCCGAATTTGAACAAAATAGTTGAATCTTCAACCAAAATGAAGATTTTTTTACCAACAGGAATAATTTGCTACCTATATAGACGAATTTTCAACAGGATACATAAATTGTTTCCCAAATAGCCTAATTTTCAATTTATGATGAAAAACATGTCAACCAAAAATGCAGTGACTACATTTTGATGAAAAATTAATTTTGAAAATAAGAAAAAAATTTCCAGCAGAATTCACCATTTTTAAAATAAATGGTTTAATTTTTAAATAAAAAGTTCAGTCTTCTACCAAAGTGTTCTTATTTTCAACCAAAAATCTGGATTTTCAATAAAAAGATAATTTTCAACGCAATTGTTGAATGTTCAACCTGAAAATACGAATTGTCAATAAGAAAATTTTATTTACGACCAAATAGTAGAATTATCAATTAAAAACTCAATTCCTAATCAAAAAAGAATTATTTTCACTCAAAGAGATGAACTTTTAACAAAAATAGGAATTATCGGTTCAAAAAACTAGTTTTCAACAATAAAAAAACGAATATTGTACCAGTGGAATCCAACTAGAAAAGAAAATTTTTATTAAAGTAGTTGACTCCTCAACCAAGATCATAAATTTTTCGGTTCCTTTCCTTCGTGTCAAACCTTTCTCGTTCCAAAATTTTTAATTTTAAAATTTTTTATTTATTTTTAACATGCAAACTGCGAAGACTATATCAGCACATCATGAATTTTCAGTTACAAAAAGAAAATTATCAACAAGTTGAATATTTTTTTGTAAAAAGGATTTCAAAATATACTCCATCGGATTGCAAAGGATTGCATGGGATTCCATAATATTGCAGAGGGAGTGTACACCAGATTGCAGGCGTAATTAACCACTCGATATTTATTTAACATTTTCTATTCAATATCCATCTATCAACAAATAAGCACTGATTATTCTTCAGAGAAATTCTCTTCTAATTAGAAATGTATTGATAAGGAAATGCTTTGAATTCACGCTATCTGAATAAATCTTGATAGATTATTAATTCCTTGCAACTTCTCGTGGAAGTATTTTCCTTGATTCCCAGGGTAGGAATTCTCAATCAGTCGATAAATTTGCAGAATGAAATGGAATCCTGGATGAATTAAAAGCATTCGAGATCCTGGTATGAAATAAAAATGTTTTATCTCTTCCCTGATGGTGAGAGAATCCAGAGAGAGAGAGAGGAAAATGCAATAGCATTGCCAGAGTGGCATGTCTCACCATGACTAACTGTTTCTACTCCGCCCCCAGGGTGGCTTTGTTCCTTGGATCCCAAACTATGTGCACAGAGTCTCGACTCAAAAAGGATTTACGTGGCTTTTTCATGCACAAAAAGTTTCAAAGCTATTGACACAAGTGTCCAAACAAGCAGAAGCAAAATATCCTTAGGGAAAGTACACATATTACGTGAAACTCTAAATGGAGGGGGGGCAGAAAAAGTTTATAAGTTGTATTTTCAACCAAGTAGTTAAATATTAAACTCGAAAAGACTTATTTTTCAGAAGATGGTTGAATTTTCAATGAAAAGTTAAATTTTCGACAAGAATTTTATTTTTAGCTCAGAAAAATGAATTTTTAAACAGGAAGTCAAGAAGATTAATTTTCTATCAGTAAGATTAGAGAAGTTAAATTTGCAGTTGAAAAACACTGATTAGGAAAAATAAGTTTTTCACTAATTTGAATCAACGAAAAAAAATGCATTTTTAACCAAATTTATAGTTAAATCTTCATCCAAATCGATGAATTTTCCAGGAAATAGTTGAATTTTAAACTAAAGAAGATAAATTTTTCCAACAAAAATGGAATAGTTACAGTTTCAATTAAAAAAATTATTTTATGAAAAAAACGAATTTTCAATGAAACAGTTAAAT
>JAABKJ010014105.1:0-10173 GCA_011634705.1 Andricus grossulariae
GCGGTTGTGAGACGTGGCCATGAATGGGATTTACCGCGGTCCTACTGGGAGCCGATGTCATTTTTTTAGATGACAGTCACTCCCAGTGGGACCCTGCGGTGGTTGTTAACCTTTAGTTTTTATATATATTATATTATATTCTGCAATCATATTGTTACATCAGTGAAGGCGGTATCGTGAGTGATTTATAATTTAGCGGTTAGAATTCAGTTTTCAATGCGTGCAAAATTTTTTGCGATATTATAAAAGTTGGGAAAGGCGTAAAATCATCTATACATTTAATGATTAGTATAAGTTAGGAAAGTCATAGATGTTTTTTTATTCGATTTTTAAATAAAAATTTTCGTGCAGTTAGCCGTAGAGTGAATTTATACGTTTAATAATTAAAATTATTGGGAAAATTAAAAATAATTTCTCTTTAAAATAACTTTCTTTTATGTTTTAGGTCCTCGCCAGGCCCAGCTAGAACTTTCCACACGGGCTGCTCGCACAGAAAAAATTAGTAGCCAAAAATTTACTTGACTTACTTGAACTTAGGATAGGCCAGAAATTTCGTATAACGTTCATTACAACGTTTAGGACAATTCTCGAAATGATGAAGAGAGTCTGTAAATTATTCAATAACTTTCGAAATAGTGAACAGATATTCGGATAGTCATGGAATAATTCGTGGACTCTTTTAATATTTCAAGGGTTTTCTTAAGCTGTGCAATAAACGTAGGGGAGAGTGGGATTTGGTGTCTCGCTTTGACTTGAATGTCCTATAAATTATGATTGAAATGTGATTTTGATATGTGTATTTTTCAAGGTGAAGCTTACTTACAACGGAACATATGTTATTATTTCGAACCGCTTTTTAATTAATTCGTTATTTGATATTTAATAATTTGATGGATGTTGCATTTCAGTCAGCGTACTCCATACACTGGGGTATGAAGACTGTCATAACACTGCCGTTTATTTAAACAATACGAACATTGTAAAATAAAAATGATATAATATAATCATTCTAAAAAGTGTAATGTAGCGAAAAAAATTACTCCAGGCATTTTCAACACTAATTTAATGTTTTATTATCAATCAAAGTAAAGTATGTGGTGAAAGCAGTTATAACCTTTTATTTCCTGCTGAAAAACATGGAAACGCCACGGCGCGGCGTCATGCGCCATGTGTGACGGCCCAAGATTTAATTAACTTTAATATATCTAAAACGTTTATAGAAACAAATAATGATACCAGAAGTTTAGTGAAATACTTTTCCTAATAACATCTAACTTTTTCATGATTTAAGTATTTCAAAATATACTGTAAGTGCTTAATTTCTGCTAGAGACTTTTTCATCGGTTTCCGCCAAAACTGATTTTTCATCATTACTCTTCCGACGTGAATTTTAAAAGAGAAAATGCATCAAATTACTAATTTTCTAAACAGAGAAAACTATTTCATGTGAAAAGCTAATATGAATATCAAAAACTACGGGCGTTATTTGTAATAGTCACCATGCCCCGCACCGACACCATACCCCACTCTCCCCTAATACGAAATTTTTAGAAATGTTATGCCAATTCTAAAGTCTTAGACAGTCCACTAAAGTTTCGACAACTTACTTTTGCCGTGTGGGAAATATCTTGCTACTTAAAATCACATCCATTTTAACTAGTTGTTGTAAAATTATGTGAAAGTATTTTCTGCTCTGATGACGTTACGAATCACTTGCTTTTTGCATTGCTATCTGATAGAGCAGTAAAAACAACGTTCGAGTTTGCTTCCGTGGCATCGCAAATGGTCGATGTCTCTAATTGCTACCGGCAATTTGTAGGTATGCAGGTTGTGCACATCGAAGCGTAGGAAACGTACAAGAACTAAGGCGAGAACGTTTCCGCACGAAAGCAGCAATAACAAGGGTAATTACCAATCGTTACAACACAACACGTCGTTTTTTGCATCACCCCGACTCCCTTTAGACTTCCTGGAACATCCGATATGTTTACCTAATAGCTTTACATTTTGCCATAAAATGAAGAAGCTGCAAACAAGTATGCTAAAAATGAAACAAAGAAAGGATCTTTTTTATAAATATTATTTTTATTAAAAATTAGAACTCTCTTTAATTAAACACTTTTAAATGAAGAACATTTTATATTAATCAATTTCAGAGTTGAATCTTTAAAGAAATAATATTTTCGTATTATTCGCCTTGAAAGTTCAGGTATAAATCTAAATTATAAAAAATGTTCTTGTTGTTTTATTTTTAATTGAAAATTGGGCGCTTGTAAAATATAACGTGCCTGCTAACACTGTATGCTGGGCTACAGTCATACCATCTTGTGTCAAGTCGAATAAAATCTCGACGTACCGCGTCTTCGTCGTTTCGAGTAATATAATAATATAATATAAATACAGTTATAAAAATAAATAATAATAACATATAATGTTAATTTTGTATAAACATTTATATATAATATCATCCTTGTTTCCGGTAAGGAAGTTATTTTTCCTTAGCGTCAAAGCAACTTACAGTGCTTAAAATAATAAATTAATAAATAATAAATTAACAAATTAAAAACGTAGATATTTATCAAATATTTCTAAAATCTCACTGAAGAATGCGGGTACGTTTTTTGTTGAAAAATGTTCTTTTATAAGGCTCTAGCGGTCAGAAGTTATAACCTGAAAATTCAATTGCCTTATTTTACTCCATAAATACTAGGAATACTAGCAATAATAATAATAATGTAATCCTTGGAGGAGCCAGATCACTTGCCCTCTTTTATGTCGGACATCTTCACGCTGATCAGCTAGCTGCTCACTGGTGAGGTAAACAGCAGCACAAGTAACAACCCCAAATATTAGAACTACCTTGCGTGAATAGTGATGCTTCAAACCTCTGATTAAGGCGTGGAGAACTCGTTCCGGAGACTGAAGGATTTGTCATTGCCATCCAGGACTGGCTAGTCAAAGCGAGGAATTACCAAAATCACATCCTCAATATGGCGGCAGTAATTGACAGATGCAGCCTTTGTGGAGATCCCAATGAGAACATCGAGCACATCATTGATGGCTGTACGAGGCATGCCTCGCAAGAAAAGACGCGCAGGCATAATGATGTGGCTGGGTTCATTCACCAAAAAATTTCTCTGAAGACTGATTTGATAGAGAGATACAGAGAGAGAGAGAAAGAGAGAGAGAGAGAGAGAGAGAGGGTGGGGAGGGGGTAGAGACAATCGTCTAGATTTCCTTTGGTTAAATAAACGTGCTCAACACGTAAGAATAATAGATATAAACGTTTTCTCAACAGTAACATTAGGCTTCGATAAACTGAGAAGATCCAGAAATATTCGGAGCTGAAGCAGGAGTTCCTGACCGTGTGTAGGGTGAACAAAGTCATCATTCACCCTGTCGTGATCTCCTCCACTGGGAACGTTCATGCGAGGTGCGTACAAATCTTGGAGCAGCTGCGAGCTTGAAATTCGCTACATCTAAATCAGAAGGCAATATTGCTGAACACGTTTTGCATCGTCTGGAGTTTTCTGGGCGTGAACAATGATAGCGGCACATTTTTAATTTTTGACTTTTAACTCTCGACATTTTTGTGTATATTTGCATGACCGTGTGTATGTGTGTGTGTGAAGTTGTTTTTTTCTCTAGCCGTTTAATGTGAATAGAGATGATATCTTGAATCGTTGGTCTCAGTCGTTGTCATTGGAATTAGCATGTGTACGAAAGATGGATCTATATAAATGGGCTCTCCAGTATGAATTTTGGATCCCTATAAAGGTTCTCCAGTGTGATTGTCGGATCCCCATAAACGGGCTCTCCAGTGAATATACTCGCGAATTATGAGGAATGTGCGAGCAGAATATAGAGTTCCGAAGCAACGACTGACACCAACGAATCTGCTGATCACTTGCCTGCCGCGTTTCGCGACCGTGTTTAGTAGCGAAGTACCAGATCATGAGTACCTGTGGCTGGAAGGTGGGCCAATATGATAATAATGGAATAATAGTAAAAATAATAATAAAAATATTAATATAATAATATATACTTAATATCATCATGCACTTGACTGCAACCCAGTCCGTGAATGATGGGTTAAAAAGCAGGCTTTGCCCAATATGTCAAGGCATATGATCTTATCAGATCACTTGATTGCATTACAGTAAGGCGTCCGTGACTGATCATATATACCGGGACAGTGCCGTGCATACTATTCAAAAAAATTTTTTAAATCCAACTCTAACCAAAAATGCCTTCGACACATTGGGCTGTAACCATCTCAAGCTTAAGACATTAATTTTCCATAATTTACTAGAGTAGTAGGGCTATGGCGATTCTGGAACAATCACCGACAGATGGTGCCACCGGCGCAAGTAACCGACACCAATAAATGGCGCCACCGACCGAGTAAGGGTTCTTTTCCATGCTAAGTTACCATCGGTCGGTGAAACAGGGAGGTCGGTATTTTTCAGGTTATGTTCTATGCTCAGTCAGTAAAATAGTGAGGTTGGTAATGAAGATCCTCGCAAAGTTAGCATTACGAGGTTCTGTTCCATGTTAAGCTACCTACATCCGGCAAGGTTCTGTTCCAAGCTAAGTTTAAGCAAAGATATTAGATTATTAGGTCCTAGATACGGCATGGCTCAGTGGTGGGGACGGCTAATATATATATCTAACTACATTCTCGCCTATATCGAGGTGCTGCCCTCTTCAACTATTCGCCGTTTCTATGGCAACCGCGACATCCAACTACATCAACGGGCCAAAAATATTGAGAACACTTAATTACTAAATTATATTAACATTAAAGAGGGCCTTTAATTAATATATTTATCACAATGTTAAAATTAATTAAGTTCTCTCATAGTTTATTTCAAAAGAGTAATTTTCGAGATACTAAATGAATACCATTAGTTAAAAAAAATTCTTTTCGTATTCCAGAATTGTAGTGAAATATTGAACATTATTTTTCAAAATCCATTTTTCGAATGAGGTTTCGAATTTAAGAAGTTAATAAAATTTAGTTGAATTTGAAATTTATATAAAATTTAGTTCAATTTAAATATTAAATACAAATCAACTTACAAACTGATTGAAAAGCAAACCTAAATCTACATCAGCTGAACGAGAATAATGACCGCTATTTTTTGAATGAGGTTTTGAATTTTAAATATTTTGAAACCAATAATATTTTTAAAAAAGGTGCATCCATATTGAAATAGAAAATCATTAGTGATGGTTCCGTATAATGTATTTGTATTGGAATTTATTTAAGAAAAGTTCCTTGGGCTAAATAGCCCTATAAGAAACAGTTAATACATATTACAATTAAAATGCGACGGCGATCAATTTGACGATTGAAATCAAAAATAGGTATTGAACAAGAGTAAAGAAGTAAACTACAATACACATAATTAGGTGCAGGTTATCGAAAGAAGGATACTGTAAATATATATGTACAAATGTACATACTTGAAAGTGAATACGCATTCATACACACACTCATATATATTTTTAATTAAGAATTTAAGTGTTACCAATGTGTTATTTTGAGGGTATGATCAGATGTGTTAAATAAGTAACCAAAAAGGACTTTTCTGAAGTGAAATTGTGAAGGTGCATTTCTAATGTTTATAGGTAGTTTGTTCCAAAGGCGAGCACCGCGAATAACAAAAGATCTTTGCATTTTACACGTGTGGTGTGAGTGAATTTTTTGTACTGTTTTCCTTTCACATAGTTTGGAATGTGTTGGTTGATCTTCATCAATAAAATGGAACAGGTTAAGAAAATAGTGCGGAGCTTTATTACTGAATGGGTTATAAAGCAAATTACCCATGGAAAATTGTCTTCTTTTTGTGACGTCAAGAAGTCCTGCTCTTTCTCTATACCGAGTAATATGTTCACTTTTGGGGGTGTTATAGATTCACCGAATGCAAGCATTAAGCGTACGCTCAAGCCTGGCATTTAGCTCATCAGTAATATCGTCATATACCACATAGCCGTAGTCAAAGAAAGGAAGGATCAGCTTTTAACAAGGAGGGTACGGGCTGAGGTAGGAAGTGATTCTTTATTCTTGTTAAGCTGTTGGAGGGCTCTAAAGGTTTTGCTTGAAATATCCGTAACTTGTTCATTCCAAGTAAGACAGCAATTAAGAATATAACCTAAATCTTTCACAGATTCCATAAAGGGGATGACACGTCCATCGATTAAGAGAGGAGGTAGGGTTGCAATTGTTTCAAGAGATGGAGAGGAAGAAGGTCCTATGATTATAGCCATAGTTTTAGCAGGGTTAAGAGTGAGGCCACTTGTCAAAGCCCACTGAACCACTAGATCGATATCCGCCTGTACCTTTTGAAGTAAGCTCTTAAGATTGGCAATAGGCCCGGAAAGGTAAAGCTTAAAGTCGTCAGCATATTTGTGATAGTTACAATGACGAAGTTCACTACCAAGTTCAGAGGTATAAATATTAAATAAAGTGGGTGCAATCGTGGATCCCTAAGGGACACCACTCTTAACCTCCCCACAATCAGACCTCTCGCCATTGCTGATTTGTACTCTTTCAGAACGATTACTAAGATAAGATTCAAACTATTTAACAGCCATATTCGAGAGGTGAAGCGATTTGAGCATCAGAAAAGTCGAAAAGGACAACAACTGTTATTTCCCTTCTATCAATTGCAAGTTCAAGGTCAGAAGTTACTTTAAGTGAAGCTGTAAGTGTACTACGCCTGGCACGGAACCCAGATTGCATTGGGTCCATTAAATTGTTCGTTTCAATTTTTACACTAAGTTACTGATGGACAATGCGTTCGAAAGGTTTAGACAAAACACATAGTATGGATATAGGACGAAAGTCTTTGGGAGACGTAGGGTTAGATATTTTAGGAACATAGCGAATAATCGCCTCTTTCCAGGCATCAGGAAATATTCCTGTTCGCGTCCTTTACGCTCACGTATTGTGCGTGGGATCGTGGAGTTGTATCCTTGAGTTTGGCGCCTAGAAAGAAGGGACGCATGCATGGGCATCCCTTAAGCAGTGTGGTAGGTGCGTGCAAGAGAGGGGGAGAGAGACCCATCGGATCAGTATCGAACGGAGATTCGAGGCCTGCAGAGGTGAGAAGGTTCGAGATTGCGACTGCCTGCGGTTTGTGACAGGGGTTAGTCCTCTGTACGTGATGGTGATTTGCTCTTAATTTGTTGACCAAGTGATGTGCTCTCGATTTGTTGACCAAGTGATGTTTTCTAAATTTGTTGACTAAGTGATCTGCTCTTAATTTGTTGACCCAGTGATTTTCTGTTTTCTATGACTTTGAGGATAAGGTAAGAGAGATCTCTCTTAGGCTTAAGTTCACAACAAAGTGTATGATATGTTTAAGTTGAATTGTACTGTCTGTTAATTTTGTGTGTTAGATTGCTTTTGAATAAATGTGTTACGCCTCCTTAGCTTGTCCCGGCTTTTCCCTCAAACCGTGAGGGTTTTTATGCCTAGACAAGTTGTTATTGAATGTTGTTAATCCGCGAAGATTGCTGCATTTTTATTTCTAAGAACCCGACTACTCATTAATTTCAAATTCCTCTTATACAATATTTGCAAAAATTAGAACAATAAAAACATTGGTGCCCCGGGTGAGGAATGAGTGGTCAGGGTTCTTTGCGTTGTCGGACACT
Source organism: Andricus grossulariae (assembly GCA_011634705.1). Lineage (NCBI taxonomy): Eukaryota > Metazoa > Arthropoda > Insecta > Hymenoptera > Cynipidae > Andricus > Andricus grossulariae. Next base: position 7,666 of record JAABKJ010014105.1, read on the forward strand.
GCTTTATTGCTTGAGTCGTCGAGCAGGTACAGGGCAGGGTCGAAATTTACTGTTGACAGTTTCGCTTTAATTACCAGCTGTAACTATGTAGCCTTGTTTTCTCGGATCAGTTTGCTATTTATAGAGGTGGATTGTTTATATCCGTAGATGTTTTAAGGAATTAGGCAGTGTTAGATTTGAAGTGGTAGCACAATGGCGCCCGTGCCTCTACGAAGGCTCACTTCGCAGCAAAATGCATGGATGGAACAGATGACGCGCATGGGTTCTCGTCTGAAAGGGAAGCCACCCAACTCATTAAATAACTGTATGGTTGATTCGCGTATTGACGCTCTTAAAGGCATTTGGTCAGAGGCAACTGAGGCGCACACGGATATAATAGGTCGAGAGGACATTGAGACTGATCCTTACATTATTGACAACATTTTTTCTAGAATGGAAAGTGTATATGAGGATCTTTTAGAAAAATTGCTGACTGTGTTATCCCAATTAAAGGGCGATGTTGATCCTCCTATTCAAGGTCACAACGATATGTCAATCGATAACTTAGACAAGACAAAGTTACCGAAACTTGATCTTCCAAAATTCTCCGGTAATTATGAGGATTGGGAGAGTTTTTCTGATCTATTTACTTCGCTCGTGCATTCAAAAAATGCAACGGATGCTACCAAATTGAGTTATCTTAAGCTTTGTTTAACTGGAATAGCGGCAGTGCGTTTGCTGACGAAGCACAACGTATCGTTCGCGCTTTATCTAATATGAAAATGCCCGTCGAGCATTGGAATATATGGTTCATACATATATTATACGCGAAGTTGGATCCAGAAATTCGAAAAGCATGGGAGTCGGAGTTGAGCGCGAGAGATCGTATAGCGATTGTAAACGTAGAAGAAAGCTCGTCCCCGGGTTCATCTGGGCGGGGGTCGTAGCACCACTTCCCGAAATTCTCAGAATTCGCAGATTTTCTCGAGAAACGTTCGTAAACGTTAAACATGATAGCTGCGGGTAATACTGTTGATAAAATATCGTCCTTAAACTCAAAACAGAATCAAGGTACACGAAAAGCATTTCACATGCGTCAAGAGTTTAAATCACCACCGAAATGTGTTCTGTGTACGCGTTCACATCACCTGTGGAAATGCTATAAACTAAACTCTAAGTCGCCGCATGAACGCCGGTCCGAGATAAGACGTTTAAATTTGTGCCTCAATTGCTTTGGTCAACATAGATGCATCGCGTGCGATTACAAGGGACGCTGCCGTGTGTGTCACGGAAAACACCACACGCTGGTTCATGTCGATTCGATACGAGGGCAGAATTTCCCGCGATCTTCAAACGTTTCTGACAACAAACCCAAGGGGAACAGCGATGCGACACCGCAGAAGGTAAACGCGCTAACCGATAGCATCTCCAAATCGAAGCACACCGTTATGCTCGCCACAGCTCAGGTCACTATTCAAGGGCCGTGCGGTAGACATACTCGTCTACGTGCATTGCTTGACGAAGGTTCGGAGGCGACCTTTGTCTCTGAGGCAATCGCGCAGCTACTCGGATTACCCAGACGTCCTGTCAATATTTCGTTATTGGGAGTCGGAGAGAGGTCTTCGGGCAAATCTAAGGTCATGACATCACTTACGTTACAGTCGATAATTAATCTAGACACAGGTCAAGACACAGTGCTCGGATGGATTCTATCGGGAGGAATAAAAGCGGGTCCGTCACGGCGGGCGAAGCGCCCTCCTCGGTCTTTGATGAGGGCGCTGCATTGCGTTTCAGCAACTGATCTGAATGACACATTGCATCGATTTTGGACTTTCGAGGAATTACCGGAAACTGTTCACAAATTAAAGCCCGAAGATGAAGCCTGCTAGACACTTTTTCGTGAGGCACATACGCGCGGCTTAGATGGTCGGTATGTGGTGCGCCTCCCCTTGAAATCAGATCCACCCGCAATGGCCGTGGAGACCCGACATATGTCTTTAGGCTCACTCTCGCATATGTATCGTCGGTTTTCACGCGACACCATACTCGCTGAAGCTTATCGCGACTTTATGATTATGTATGAACAACTCGGGCACATGACGCGTGTTCCTGTAGCAGAGGTCGACAATCTCAATGCGTGGTATTTGCCTCACTATGCCGTGGTACAGTCTAATTAATTGCCTTTAAAATTGCGAGTAGTTTTTGATGCTTCCAGGATGACACGAGAGAAGCATTGCTTGAACGGCTTTCTCATGTCAGGACCGGCTCTTCAAAGTGACCTCGCTTTGATACTACTTAATTGGCGTAAATATCGTTACGTTTTCACGTCTGATATAGTCAAAATGTTTCGGAAAAATCGCGTTGCCCCAGAGGATCAGGATTATCAAAGGATCCTATGGTCCCCAAGTTCTAATGAACCTACAATAGACTACCGGTTGACCACCATTACCTTCGGAACAGCTTGCGCGCCTTATCTCGCGATTCGCACATTGTTGCGATTAGCACAAGATGAGAAGGAGCGATTCCCTC
>JAABKJ010014106.1:0-10173 GCA_011634705.1 Andricus grossulariae
ATTTTGAGTTCGGATTCGGATTCAGCGCATCAAAATCCTTCGGAAATGTTTGGTCTGCTTTCTGGCTTTTGACTTTTATCAAATTTTGTTGGCCTGTGTTATTTATCATTATTATTATTATTAATGTTGATATTGATTATAATTCCACCTATTTTAATTTCAAATAGGCCCTTCATGACTGGTTTAATTTTATGATAAACTGTTAGGTTAATTCTAAATTTCAAACATCTGTGAAAATTAATCCTATTTTATTAGCGCCATATTCAGAGTTCCAAAATTTCTAATTCAGCTATATAATATATTCTTTAAACCATTCATATATGTGATTGAATTCAAACATTATTTAAAATAAATTCTGATACAAATTGTTGCCCTAAATATGTTGAAAATATCGCTAGCTCGTTTCTAGCAATATTTGTAGCTAAATCAAGCATAAATATCGCTGGTTTATTTATCATTTTTTCCGTAGGGGAAAGAAGTTACGTGTTGAGACTCTAAAAGAAAGACACATCAAGAGAATAATTTGAGCATAATGTTAAAGTTATTAAGGAAAATTAGGAGAATATTGACCAACATGAGGTGAAAGGCAAGAAGGAATATTCTAAGGAGAACCATGAGATAGATAAGCAAGAGGAACAAGAGAAGGAGGAGGGGATAAATGAGGAGGAGATATATATGAAGAAAGGATGGAGGAGGAGGAGGAGGAGGAGCAGGGCATAGATGAGAAGGAAATAGATGGGGGAATGTATGATGAGGAAGATCTATATGGACATAGTACACAGAAGTTGTAGAATTATCATCAATTCTCTCGAGAACGTTGAATAATGCTTTATAGGGATCCAAACAATCTTGTATATGCTCTACGATTTTGTATTAATACTAACCATTCACTACAAAGCGCTGAGTGTTTCTTGGATAAATATTTATATTAAATGGATAAATTTGTGTGTATTTAATACTTATGTCCTCTCTTATTGGGGTGTGGATTATTAGGTTTGAGTTATATCCTTAGGATTGGTTCAACATTAGTATCAACTTACTTTGAGTTATTTTTAGGTTCTTTTTAAGTTAATTGTACTGACTCACGATAATGACCAAAACTTCACTCTGCACTTACGCAAATTACGTTTTGAATTCAAAATCACAATGTCTAAGCGCCGAAAAATCACTGACTAAACATCAAGATAAAAATTTTTGTCGAAATGAATTTATAAACAGGTACGGTATTCTGACATATCACTCATTGATTGCTGTAAAATTATTTTAATTGCAACTTAATATATAAGAAGTAAGAAATTGCAACTTTTAATACACCAATAACAAATTCAATATCTATTTAGTCAAGAACAACCATTTTCACGCAAAATTCTGTTTATTTTGGTCTGAAAAATTTGAAACGAGTTGCAAGTCATGCATAAAATTTCCGTAACTGTTGTTAAGACTTTTGAATTTAGAGCGTCATGGAAAAGATCTCCGTTACCAACTGTTGATAAATATCCAATGCCGACAACTTATAGGCGTATGCAAATCAAGCTATAATAGTAGTACCACTGAATGTGCATGCGCAATGATCCAAGTAGGGCGCTACATGGATCTAGTTAACCTAGTATTAGATCGGTAAGGTAGAATCCTGACATATTGACTGATATGCGAACCATGTCAGGAATCTGCATAACCGATAGAGTGGAATACCGACTGTCGGTAGCTCAGGATGGAACATAACCTCCCTCGGCTAGTAAGTGTTCCCATAGTAGTTTTATTTGAGATTTGAGTGCCATTGAACATTTATTTCAATTACCTTCTTTTCTCCATACTGATTCACCTATGTAAAATGTCTTATATAAGAGAGAAGCTTAGTATTTATTTTCTTATTTCATATTTTTATGTGAGAATTGAATGCGGAAGCCAAATATTGAAGGGTGGCACACTATTGGTGTCACTATCCTATTTTTTTCAGATTTTCTTGTTTGACTTTAAACTTTTCCCTAAGAAACAAAATTAAATTAGGTTCAGTAAAAGGGATTAACGACAATTTCATTTAGGTATACTTTATTTCTAACATAAAAATCTTAAGACTCTGAATAAGTACTTCCATAAACCAAAAATATCATGCTATTAGCTTATTTTCTCTTCCTCTAATTCACTTCACTTTTCTTATACCTTCGGAATTCATCGTCATGCACTATTTGTAGCCCAAGGAGCTTTAATAGGCGTCAAACTTTTTAAGAACTGATTTTTCTTTCGGCTCCAATTTACCGGTATAGTGAACGTAAAAGCCCAAGAGCGCAGGTAAACTCTGGATTGTGCAGTTGGTCCTCATTGAAGAGGATTCATTATGCAAATTTTCCGTCGGCGCGCGAAGAACAAATACGTGAGCTGAACTCTTTTTTCGAAATTCTAAACTCACCGATAATTTTTACCGACCGTTGCGCAAGTTTTATTTGAAGGTATTAATTTGTGAAAAAAAGATTAAGACACAGTTCACGAGGCACTATTGTGAAAATCTGAAATTTTCATAAAAATTCTTTAATTTTGCTGAATTAAATTCTTAAATATTGCTCAAAATTGAGCACTTTCAAAATGCAATGAAACTAAAAATTGTTCATTCTTCAAAGTCTGATTTTTTATATCGCGAATGGGTAAATATTTTAAATGAAGTTGAAATGATATAATTTTCAAGTGATTTTATGTTATAATTATCTTATCATAAAGCAATAATGGAAGATCAATTTTTTTTATCCAAATAAAAGTACCTCCATAAATTTTTAATCACAATCTTTATTATTTTTCTTGTCGTTAGTTGGATTATTAATGTGAGATTGTTACACTCCTTCTATTAATAAATCCTCATTTCAACAGTTTACTCTATTTCTCTGAGCTAAACTTCTTTAAAAGTTCAAATATTTTTTACAGCGAAGTTAAGTCCTAAGCAGTGTTTTCTGTTCGAGAACTTTCGCTCTTTCAGAAAATTTATAACTTTAACTTTCATCGCTTCTCTCTTCCTCTTGAGAAACGATCTTTGTCTACACAGGAAGCAGCGAAGTTTCACAAACTAGAAAACAGAGGCCTTTCATCTTTGTCGCAACTTCGTTATTTCGAAGAACGAGAACGGAAGTCTTAAGTGTGCTCAATGCATATTGCACAACCCCAATATTATATGCATAGATGGCAATTTCCACAAAAAGTGACATTTTGTTCGAAAAAAAGTCAAATTTTTTTAAGTAGCTTTATTGACTTAAATGTCACCATTTGGGTAAATATACGTCAATTACAATTAATTAATGAATCACGCAGATAAAAAATTGTTTAAAAAGATAGGTTCTTGGTTGAGGACAAAAAAGGCTTAATTTAAGGAATCTTTTAGTAAAGTTTTATAGCGTTTTCTGCCAATTTTTTACATTAATAAAAACCACAAGTGACGAAGATATGTCATTTTTAGTGCGAATGCATATCTATGAATATATCGTAAGAGAAATACGACTTCCGGTAAATTCGAGATATGTCACGAAATTTCCTACTCTCGGATTTTCCGCGCGAAAAGAGTTCGACAGTAGCTTGAGATTCGAACTGCACTTTGCGAGTAAAAGTGGTTTTAACATTTACATCTGTGAGGTTTGGACGTCCTTTGTCACTTATTCATAGAGCTTGGAATTATGATGTGGTGATCATAGAGTTCTAATTATACAGGTATTATACATATATTTTCATTTTTAAATATCAGACGAGGATGAATTCAATTTTCACATTTATTCAGGATTAGAAATTGACGGCCGGAGGAGTTTATCGAGATTCTCATTGTTATAGAGAAAAGATTTTTCTTGAAATTAATCTCAGTAGTTTTCAAATGGATTTGCAAAAAAGATATTGTACCAGAAAATTTTGGTTGGAAAAAAATTATCAATATATTTTCATTTCGAGTTATAATGTTTTATGTAAAGAAAGAAAGAAGAGTATCAATTTGTAAATTGGATATCTACATTTCAAAATAATGAACTTCTAATATTGAAATAATCATGAAAATCTCAAATAAATACACACTGAGAAAAATGTTTTGTTTGGACAACGAAACGATTTTGTTGCTGTAGAAGAAATACAATATTTTTCGTAACGTGTGCATGGAATATTCGCTTTTTGAGAGACACAAAGCGTGCGGAAACTGATCAATTCTGAAAGCGTGGTAAAAAGCAGTTATAAAAAGACTCCTGCGCATTTCGATTTAAAATTACTTTACAAGACTGCCGGAATCATATCTTCACTTCATTATTAGTTGACACTTGACAGACTGATTGTGAGTAGTGAATAGTGATTTGACCAACTCGAAGTGAGAAGTTACCATAAATGACTGGAAAATTACCACAACTTTTACAAATTTTTGGAAATTTGGATACTTGCAATTTTCGGTAGTTTATCAATTTTCTATAAATTTCCGGAAATTTTGTAAATTTTTGGACTTCTTCTGAAAAGCTCTGGATGCCTTGAATTTCCGGAAATTTTCAGTAATTTATAAATTTACCATTATTATTTAAAATTTGTTTTCGTTTTTCGTCAAATAGAAAATTCCCTGCATTTGTTACGAAAAATATCATGTGAAAAAGTTTCTGAAAGTAGGCAGTTGTAAATCTTGTGAAGTTTATATAAAACTTGCCATCGGCTCATTTTAGGATTATTTCCGGCTCGTTTTCGACTCGTTTTACGGCTCTTCTCTAACTCGCCTACAACTTCCCTTCTATTCGCCTTTGGCTATTTGGCCTTTGTTATTGTTATATTTTTTACACTCGTTTGGAACTTTCTGCTTTCCGCATTTGTAGTACCTTATACTATTGTAGCTTCTTTAGTAACAAAATAATTAGTAGGTCCAGCCGAACATTCTTATTGTCTGTGCAGAACTGCTGTCATAAAGCTGAATCTAGTAACTGCTATTTGCCGTAAAGACTATTTTCCAGCACTTACGCAGAAGAAAGTAACCTCTATCGGAAATGTTCCTTACTAGGTTATACTTTGAACAGCAGATAATAGCTTTTCTCTGAAGAAGAAAACTTTAGCTTTGCGATTTTAGAAAATTAACAAAATAGGGTATAAAATAGGATATGTCGTATATCAAATCACAAGATCGAGATAAAAATTTAATTTGCGAATTTTTCCAGTATTTCAATATTTATGATAAAGACCTATTAAAGTGTTAAACTAACTGACAAGTAAACGCCAAGTAGTTAGAGGATATCGAAATTAAGTTTGTAATCTGTTTCATCGAACCCGTGAGCAGAAATAAAATAGATGAGGGAAAAGATGACTTGGGATGGGTGGAATGTAATTTTCGATAACTTGTGATGAACTCGCAGAGTCAGAGTTAGTTGACATCTCTTTAGGCCTAGTGACCAAACTAATTTGAGCTCATTGAGCAAACTTTTGAACAAACTTTATCTTCCGATCAAACAGAAACTAAAACTTCTGAAGCCTGACCAATCGCTCTTCTAAAATAATGTTGATGGTCCTGCATCTTTTCTGAACTTAACAATTTTAGATCAAAATTAGATCCTATCGTCCTAAAGTTAGGTGTCATTATTAATTGTAAGTTACAAACATAAATTATTCCATTGATTGATAGTTAGGGAGGCTTCAGTTTTACTTCAATTCTTAAAGAAGATAATAAATCCTTTATAGTAAAAAATTTATAGGGCTAAATTTTTTGTATTGTATTGTTAAATTTTTTGAGTGAATCTCTTGATAAAGGTATTCACAGAAAAAATCTAGGCTTATTTTAAGTCTTATATTAGGACAAAATTGAGACGCAACATTTCTAGACAATAAGGATTTATAATGAGTATTTAAACAAAAGACGAGGCTTTTAAAATTAAAATTCTAACCATAGACATTCTAACCATAGACAACTGTGATTTGGTGATTGTGAATTCTCTTTTGTTAAAGTTCCTTCGGCTTTAGCGAATACATTCTAATCACCTTTTCGCGCTTCGCACTTGATTAAATTATGTCCAAAATACAAATTGTTTACATTAAGTTGGACGCGATATTGCGAGTTGTATGGAATCGTACTAACGAATGTTTGAAATGAGCCTCTTCAAAGCAGAAGGAAAAATATTTTCGTCTGGCAGAATATCATCTTGATGTTCTTGATTTTCAAGCGTGCTCCTTCAGACTTTCAGTAAGTGGTAGCGGAATACTTACTTCACAGTCAATAAACCGTCCTGATTCATTCGGTGAATTCCGGAAACTGGTTTTAACCAATTGTAGAGAAAATAGAGGGATAACGAATCCGTTAAGATATCAAGTGTTCCATTTTCCTTAGATACTTCTATGCGCATAAATCATAGTTTCGTGGCCCGAGCCGCAAGTTAAATTCACTGAGAGCGAAGCTTGCATAAATGTTTCAGTGTATTTATATCATAAATATCTTGGATTTAACGAACTGGTTCAAATTCAATCCTTGGATTAAAATAATATGATTTCTAACCCTCTGCGTACACAGTAAATTTTTCTCCCGTTGAGTATACCGTGAGTTACGCTAACCCGCCAACTTTGTAGGCGTATATCTCCGAATCAATTCAACCAATTTCAACGTACTTTTCCTCAATCGGAAGGGAGTACAGTCAGTATTATAATGGTGCTGGCTGGAATACTGACAAAAAAGAATTCAAACAAAACAATGCAAGAAAATGATTTTTTTTTAAGTGTTTTTTTTCAAGTGCTTATATTTTAAAGAAAAAACGTTAAAATAATTTCACAGGTGGTTAATAGAAAGCTGAATTTTTTTTTGGGACATGACAATGTGTAACTTTTCGATGTCGCAAAAATGAGGCTTCTACTGATAAAAATACATCAGGAAAAAACTCAAGAAGATCAGAGATTAAAAAATAAATGAACTTCAGAATTGAAAAATGCTCACGTGTGAATTTTTTAATGCATTTTGATCAGCAGATAGATTTTGATTCCTCATTCTTATTAATTTTTTCTAGTATGTTCTTTTCAGTACATATATTTTGTATTGAACATTATATTTTCTGGATGAAAATTCGATGATTTTATAGAAAATTCAACTATTTAGTTGTAAATTAACTTTTTGTGAAAATTCATATATTTTGGTTGAAAATTCAAATGTTTTGTAGAAAATTCGTCTTTTTGGCTTGAAAATTTAACAATTTACTTGCATTTTTTTTTCTTTCTTGACTGAAGAAACTTATTTGGCTGAACTATCAAATAGTACATTTTTTTGCTACGAATTCATCTTTTTTGGTTGAAAATTTAACTACATGGTTGAAAATTGAACTGATTTATAAAAAATTAATTTTTTGTTTTTGAAGATTCATCATTTATTTGAAAATTTATTGCTCTGGTAGAAAATTCGTATTTTTGGTTCAATTAACTGAGTAAAAAATTCAACTAAATATTTAGTTGAAAATTAACTTTTTTTTATATACTCATATTTTTCCTTTGATCATTCAAGTGTTTTGTAGAAAATTCGTCTTTTTGGATTGAAAATGTAATGTTATTGATTGCCAACATATCTTTTGAATTAATACTAAATGTTCTACTTTATACGTATTTTGTAACTTTCAGTACACCGTGGGTGAACGTAACCCAGGGGCACACTTCGTCACTTCTCGGCTACTTTAGGAGCACTGATGATGCCGTGATCAGTAGAGAGAGGGGGGGGGGGGCTAATATCTCACAGTCCTAGTCCCCCAGTGAAATAGCGCGAAATTAAAAAAAACCACAGTGTACTCAGAGGGTTATTTTAATGTTGTACTAATATATAACGAAATATTGTATTGTATTTTATTGTATTTTCTTTCATCTCGTGTAGAGATATTTGTGCGACTTTTTATAAATAAAAGAATGTTTAACTCGTGGTCAAAGACCTTTTAACGCTAAACAATCTTAATTATTTCTTAAAATAAAAATGACAAATGCATTACGTAAAGGCAATAAGTATTTCAATATAGGGACAGTCGGCATCACTGGACATAATGTTCCTTTTTTCATACATCTCAGATGTTTTCGGCTTTGAATGATTACAAATGTTCTTGATAAATCCATAATACAAATAAATACAAACTAGAGTACTATCCTTAGAAGACAAACAAATATTTGTTTTAAACCTCTTCAAGGGGTGCTTCTTCAATTTTCAATGGTGAATTACTAAAAAAAAAACTATGAAATATTTAAAAAATATTTCTAAAGTAATCCTAAGACTTTTCTTATGAGAAATTAGGCGAAAAACTATGAAAGAAGCGAAATATCATTCTAATAAGGTGAAGTTTTAAATATAAGAGTAGTTTTCTATCACTAGCAGGCATTTTAACTTTTACAAGGTCATTTTTAATAATTAAAGGCCAAAAATATCTAAAGTGTACGAAAATAATACAGTATACATTTTCAACCCCCCAGAGGGTGATTTTTTAATTTTAAGGGTATTAATCTGAATAAAATTAGGGTAAAATTATTTTCAATGATGCCGACCACCATTTTATTGAAATACTTATTGTTTTTTTTTCATTTTTACACATAAAACAAATAATGAATATTTTTTAACGTTTAAAGGCTTTGAAACACGGGCACAGTAAAGCTTCAAATTTGGGCATAATGAACCAATCAGGAGCGAGATATAGCAACCAGTTGTTTGTCTCATAAGTGTTAAGATAGTGTGAGCGTTGGCGGTTCACATCAGCTCCGGCAAAAATTGCACGTCGTTGCTCCTCGATTGTTTCTTCAAAGCGCGAAGTTCAAGCCTTTACATTTTTTTTATTCGGGACCTAATTTTGCCAGAGGACTTTTTTGTTTCTTTTTGGTGCTCTATCACACATTACCGGGAAGTGCATAGGTGGCGGGACACCCTGTATAACTATTAAGTTGTTATGTATTTTTTCATAAGAGATTCTAAATATAATTTGCTACTTAACGCCCCTTATTCTTTGTTAAATCTTATCTAATGCTCAACATTTCCGTCAGGATAGTGATTCTCTTAATATGAATTGCGAGTAAAAAGTAAATAATCTCTCCACTCTGCAGTGGTAATGCGCAAACTAATGATAAAAATATGTATCTTTCACGTGAAGGTGTTTCAGTAAAAGGACGATTGGACTTGTCAAAAGTTTCTACAACAAAGTGATAGCATATTTTTCCTTTTTTTTAGAGTTTGAAATAGAATTTTAATTATTTATAACCTGCCATCTTTTATGATTATTTACATAAGAAGGACGGTCAAAAAAGTGAAAATAAAATTATTCGGGTTTTAAGTTTAAGAGCACATCAGAATTTCTAGAATATTATCCAGAACATTCCAGATTATTCTAGAATATTTTACAAAGTTTTAGGATATACCAGATAAGTGAAAAAATGAAAGAATAGAACATTCAAAAACAGTCGATAATATTCTAGAAAAATTAAGCACAATCCAGAATCTTTTATAATAGTAAACATTCCAGAATTAACAGAATTTCAGAAAACTAGAATACATAAATCAAGAAAATTTCAGAATAGTTTAGAAAATTTCAGATATTCACAGACATTTGGAAACCTACAAGCATATTGTGGAAAAGTCCTGAACATTTCAAAATAATTTATAATATTCTGGAATACGCTAGAAACGCGAAAAACATTCCAGAACTTTCAGAGTATTTTTAAGAAATGAATGAAAGAATATTTAAGATAATCCCACAAAGTTCCATAAAATTCTAGGAAAGAACGGAAATTTCTAGAATATTCCTCAATTTGCATAAAACTTTTAAAATAAAGGGTCATTCTGTAAAATCCCTGGACACTAGAATATTGAGAGCAAAACATTCGAGAATAGTATGTAGTAATTATAAAAAAATCTTGAGAGTTCCAGAATTCCACAATTATCTAGAATATTTCAAAACGCTTCAGAAGATTCAAACACCTATCAGAGTATTTTACAAGAAACAGAACATTCCAAATTTTTCAGACAATTGTAGGTTCACAAGGAGAAATCGCCAATTATAGATTTTCGTTCCCGTTTATAATTTTTTTAATGAAAGCTCATTATCTGAGTATTAATTTGCCAAAGCAGTATTGTGCAATTTTTCGACGTTTTCGCGAAATATACACTGTAAAAAAATGGTTGAATCCAAAGAAATGCATTTCTTTGATTCCATTTATTTGAGCCATGAAAACCGTTTACTTAATTGTACTGAATAT
>JAABKJ010014107.1:0-10173 GCA_011634705.1 Andricus grossulariae
GATAGTTTGGAATTCTGTTTTTTAATTGTGAATCTTTTTCATGCTCCTTTTGCATAAAATTATTCATGATAAAATAGTTTTCTTTTCGATCTTAATTTAAAAAGTAATTGATTTCATTATCCTAATTCACTATTTTATTCGTTAAGTGAGTTATGCACTCTTAAAAAAAAATTATGATTTTATAACACTGTGAAAAAAGATTTAATAAATATAATATAAAAAGTTGATGAAAAGGCAAAAATAGATCACATCCATTTTATATTTTCCAATTCTGTATGAACGACTGAGTAGACTCAAATAGAGCTCTGCACTGTTGGAGATAGTGGTTCTTGAAGTAGTCAATAGAGTGCAGCCAAGAGGCTATTTGAAGTCGAATTCACATATCTATGTCACGCTACATAAAGAACACAAAAAAAATAATTTTTCTCCTAGGACTGACACCCCAATATTCTTTCCTTTGTTGAAAATTTAATTTTCAAATATAAAAATAAATTTTTTGAACTTTAAATCGCAAACTAAAACTGTTAGAAATGCGAAAACCCAAACCTAATAAGGTCGGAAAAGGTATACTTTTTTTAAAATGAATTTACATTACATTAGCAGGGTGACCGAAAAACTTAATTTCCAACATTTCCTGATTTTTCCTTCATTTCTTCCTGACTTATTTTTCATTTTCCCTGACCATTAATATTTAAAGATCAAAATTGTAATCTTCTAACATTTATAATACAGAATGTTTAATAAATGGAATAAACTAATTTTAAATTTGAATTAATACATTTTTAATTTATTATTCTACGGGATGATACACCCTAATTTACTTCAAAAACGAATGTGCATTAATACTGTGACTAAATCTCTTGTGAATTCAAAAGAATTCAAAATATTTCGATGACATTTTTAATAATTCAAGGTGAATTTGAACGAATTCAAGATAAATTCCTAAGACTTTAAAACAGTTCCACTTAAATTAAAGAGAAATCAACTGAAATGGAATAAATAAAAAAATTACATTGATTTCAGTAAAATTAGAGTAAATTTAAAGGAACTTAAAGAAAATGAGAAGAATTCTAAGAAATGCGTAACAAAATAATGTAAATTTGAAAAAAATGCATTGAATTCAGTAAGTTTGAAATGAATGTAGAAAAATCCGAGAGATTTCAAAAGAATCTGATGTAGTTCCTAAGAGTTCGAGGTGAGTTTAAGACTTCAGGATCAATTAAACAAAGGCTAAACAAAATTTTTAAAATCAATCGAATTAAGAAGCATTGAGTGAATTCAGAAGAATTCAAGTATATAAAAAAACTCAGGAGAATTCCAAAGAATGAAACATAATTCAGGATACAAATTTATAAGAATCAAGCACATCATTATGAGTTAAAAAGAGTACTAAAATATACTAGAAATTTTTACAAAATTATTATCTTTTAACCGGATCAGTATGATTTTACTCAGAGGACGGGTTTAGGATAAGTTTCGAAGAAAATACTTCCAATTTCAAAAGTTTTTCATTTTTAACGATCAATTTGAAAATATTCAATTTTTAATGTTTTTAACTTAAAATTGCTTCAAAATGATATAATTTTCAATCTTTTAGAAATTTATTGATTTATTTTTCAATTTAGAGCATTTAAAATGATAACTCGGATTTATATTTTTTAGCCAGGAATCTTTAAACTGTTCCGTAATAAAAAGTTTCAAATTTTGTAGTTTAACGGCATTTAATTCAAAATTGGTCATAATGTTCAGAGCATTCATTTTATACGTATAAATTATTGAGCGTTTAAATTAAAGAAAATTTATGCTTCAATATACAAAATTTGTAATGCAAAATTGTTCCACTTTTAGTGTTTCAATTTGCAGTTCAGTTTTGATTTTAATACTCCAAATGAAAAAGTTTTCAGCGTTAGCAGTTCGAATTTTTTAATTTCAATGATAGTAAAAAATGTTATGTGATCCGGAAATAAACCAGGGAATAACAGGAAATTTGTTTCTTCCACTGCATGAGACCCATGATGAAAACTAAGAGCTATAGAAAGCTCGGAAGTTTACTAAAAAAAATTCTTTTTTCAAAATGCAGTGTTTATAAATCACAAACTTATTGACAAGAAATAGAAGAAATAAGGCAGAAATAAAACAGCACAAGAAATATCCCTGGACCTGACTTTTATGTTGGCATTAGTAGACAAATTTATTGCCTACATGACGTGTTTGTTAGTGAATTGGAAAAATTTTCCAGCTTCTGATTGGCTGATAAAATAATAATTTTACGCAGAACATAAAAATTTCTTATTCAAATTTATGACTACAGTCACAGAAAAAAACTGAGGGTAAGAACCGTTGCAGGTAATGGACGAAGGGGGGTAAAACTAGCAGGGTAACTGCGTCCGAGGTAAACTCAATGTGGCGACTCGAAGCCGGAAAAGTCTTTGAGTCGCCACGGTGAGTTTACCTCAAACGCAGTTACCCCGCTGGCTGCTACCCCACTTCGCCCATTGCCCGCAACGTTTCTTACCACCAGATTTCATGAATTCCCATATTTTTCAAGGTGTACAAACGTCCCAGAAAATTGCCGGATTTTCCGGGTCGCTAGACACCTTGCATTTTTAAGTTAAAAATTCGAAGATAAGGCGACAGACTTGAATTTTTTTTATCTTGACACACCCTGAGCTAAGAAAGGGGCCAAATCTGAGACTGGAAACTTTAGAAAAAGATGAAAAAAAGAGAGAGGGTTAAAAGAGGGGAATCACATCAGACGCTATATAATTGTGTCCTGTAGGTGGTAAGCAGCTCACGGAGTGGCCAACCTCGATTGAACGACACCGATTGAAACTCCATGCTAGGGAAGGTGTCGAGTGCATTTGTTGAGGCATGACGTGAATGGTCGAGCAGACAGGCCTGGAGGGTTGGCAAAACCAGGGTGTTTCCCAAGGAGCTTCCTTGACTTTAAGAAAATAAGACAAAGGCCTGCCAATCTAAAGCCTGATTCGGAAGGGCGATCACGCGCGGCAACCCGTCCAACTTTGCGGGCTAATCAGAAAAATCTACACTTTGCCGGGCTTATTGAATCGTAACCTCCTTCCTCCCACCGCCCTCTTTTCACCACCGCCAATGACGTTTCCACTTTTTATACCTTCTTACAGTAAAGAAAATCGGTGACCTTTCCAACCCAAAAAATGTTTACCCTAAACGAACGTCGGACTGGCACTGCATCTATAAAATTCTCTCCGATATTTAGACTAGCTTGAAAATCGTATTTTAAAATGGAGTCGGCGAAAACATGCTGAGCAATGGAAACATTTTGCATTATTACTCAGTACGTGCCTCCTAAACTACGACCCAAGAGAGATTTATGTGTAAACATCTTCGATAAATGTTAAGTTAAACTAAAATTTTAGGTGACCCAAGGAATTTAACGCTGACACTGGCTTTACCCTCCATATCGCGTTCTAAAATTACACAACAAGCTGTGGTCAATTAGCGCGGAACACTGAATATCATATTATAAATTTAACATCAACTACAACTGTAAGATTTTACGAATTTAGTGTTGTGAGATATAAATGAAAATAATAATTCCATCTTTTCCAAATTATGTTCCATCATCTTCCCACTCATAACTTTTGCCTCTCCCTACTCGTACCATACATAGATCTAACAATAGAGTAGCTTAACTTCTTTATTCTCCATATTGCAGTCAAAGATGTTTACTCTTCATATAGCGATGAAAGATATTCACATATTAGTCTATAAATAGACGCGTTTCACTTTTATGTAACCAAAGTCATATAATGCTCTGCCACAGGCTTTACTCTCCATATCGCAGTCAAAGATGCTTAGACATAAAAAAAGATTAAGTTTCTGCAAACAGAGATGAATTTTCAACCCAAAAAAACAATTTTCAACAAAAGAGTTAAGTTTTCAAGCTATAAAGTCGATCTTTTTCGAAAACTTTGACTTTTAACCCTTAAAGCGCCATGCTATGTAATAATAGCACAAAGCGCCATGTGGGGTGGTGGGCGACCCCCTTGTCGGAAAATGTCATATTGCAAAGAGAGTAGCCGTTATTTCAATTACAAAAAAATTACTCAATACTCTTCAGCTATCCTTTTAGTGTGTGGATAAGGTTTTATCGACGAAAATTTTTTTACTGCGTGTTAGAAAAATAAAAATCTTACGAAAACGTGAAAAATGACTTTTTTCAAGTAAAAAATCATAACTCAGTCAATTTTTGATATTTCAACCTCAAAATTTAACCTGTAATTCTCGAAATATAGCTCTTCAAGAAAAAAAAATTGCTCTAGTGCAGTTTTAAAAAAGGTATTTATTTGGGGACTTGAAGTGGTTTTTTTTCATGAAAAGTGAAAGGATCGTTTTTTAATTATTACCTCTTTATTTTTGCATGTGATTTTACTACTTTTTAACAATAATAGCGCAAAAAAATTGGGGTCTTCTCATACCCCGGGGGCGCTTTAAGGGTTAAACCTGAAAAGATGAATTTGCAACAAAAAAGTTAACTTTCAACCAAGGAAAAAGAATTTCAAACCAAGAAGTTAAATTTTTAAACAAATAGTTGAATTTTCAACCTACAAAAATGAAAGTTCAAACCAAAAAGACGAATTTTCAACCAAAGAGTTGACGTATGAATCAAGAAAGATTTTTTAGTCAAGAAATAATATTATTCCACCAAATTGTTGAATTTTCAAGTCCAAATATGAATTTTCAGCAAAAAGGTTAATTTTAAACAAAATAAATAAAGTTTCAACTGAATAGTTCAATTTTTACCAAACTATTCGAATTTCAATAAAAAAAACGAATGTTCTACAAAGTTCTTCAATTTCTAAACAGAAAATATGAATTTTCAACCTAAAAAGATGAAAGTTCAAACCGAAAAAAGGAATTTTCAAAAAAGAATTTAATTTTGAACCAAAAAAGATTTTTCAGTCAACAGAGAAAGAAGTTCCACCGAATTGTTGAATTTTCAAGTAAAAATGACGAATTTTGAACAAAAAAGTTGAATTTGCAACCTAAAAGTATGAATTTTCAAGAAAAAATAATTTTAATCAAACTGTTAAAATTTTAAACCAAATAAACAAATATTATACAGAGCAGTTGAATTTTTAATCAGCAAATCTGAATTTTTAACAGAAAAATTAATTTTCAACCAAAAAGTTGAATTTTTAACCCAAAAAGATGAATTTTTCACTAAAAAAAGATGAACTTTTAACAAAAATAAGAATAGTTATACTTTCAGTTAAAAAAATGAATTTTTAACAATGTAGCTCAACTTTCAATTGCCCTACGTTCTTTCAAAAAATGGCCAAAACCCCTAATTTCCTTACAAAACTTCCCCCTCCATTTTCTCAGAAGATATTAATTTTGGTTAATAATACTTTTTTCTCCTCTATTCAACAACTAATAATCTAGAAAAAAATGCTCAGGTTTTAATTAAATTGAGAAATCGACTTTTAATTACCGCCCAAAGTACTAAAAACGCGCGTCCCAGCCTCATAATAAAAGCTATCTCCGAACTCGCGTTGACTTTTTTTGAATATAACTCTTTAGTTTCATTCAGTAAATAATAATAATAATCAACAAATCGAGTTCTCAGTTTTTAATTAAATTGAAAATTAGATTTTATAGAACGTTTTGGGAAGTTTCTTAAAAACGGGGGCATAGAGAAGAATAGGAGAAAGAATGTAAAGTTTGTGGTATTGTTTCTTGCTATTTCAGGAAATAATCAGAAAAAGTAAAAACGTAACACAGAAAAAACTAGGGTTTCTATTAGAATCAAGTTTTGGTTCATAATGAACTGCAATAAAAAGGAACCCCTCTCACTGAAAAGGAACCCGAAACGATGAATTTGTTCTAAAGAAGACTCCAGTTGAACCTCCAAAGGAACCCGATTTTAATAAAGACTTTTTTCAAAGAATATATTTTTCATTTTGTCCACTTCGACATTTGATCTAGGTAATAACACAACTTGTACGTTAAACACACACACGCAATAGAACTCTGACGGACGTAGTTTTCGATTTTTTTAAAATATACATATTTGTTTTTGAGAATTATATTATGAATACAAATTGTAGCTAATACAAAGGACAAAACTTTCAATTTGTGTGCGATTGAAAAAAAAATTACTTGGCGCCAGTAAAAGCCATTAAAAGTACGATTTCTTCTAAAGAGATAAATATAAGGGCACAATTTTACCCCTAAACATTTTTTGCAAGGATTGCCAAAATTCGTAGATCTTCTCCACACAATAGGGAAAAAATATATAATGGATATGAGATGAAAAACTTAAAACCGGGGCACCAGAAAAAAAAAAATAAAAGATTTAACAAGGCTTTTAATGGGGTTTCCATCCATGAAATTTTATAAAATAGTAAGATGCATCAATCGGAGGAATAGAGAATAACATATTGCTCATCGGATATGAAATCATATTTTTAATATTTTCTTATATTCACAACAAATATACAGCACATCATTTATCTATATTTTCTTATATTCGCACCAAATATACAGTTGAACAATTTAAAGATTTTTGTGTAAGGATAAAAGTTTTATTTTCCTATACAATGAAAAAATGGCTAATGCATTTGTACTTCGCAACATCACAAATGCGTAAATCACTTTACTTCAAGTTCTTTCATTATCGTAGAATGTATTATATAATATTGGAAATTTTAAGATCAATAAATGACTTACTCTGACAGCATAAATAAAACATTTGATAAGTGCATGCTTCGTTTAAGCCAGGAGTGACTAACATTGCACAGTTCATCTGTATGTTTGTTGCGAATACAAAAAACATAGGTAAATTATGTACTGTGTATTTGCTGTGAATATAAGAATATATTAAAATATAATTTCATATAAAATAAGTAACATGTTATTCTCTCTTCCTTCCATTGATATATTTTACTAGTTTATAAAATTTCATTGATGGAGAACCCATTAAAAGCCTTGTTAAATTATTTTTTTTATTATTTTTATTTTTCTGGTGCCCCGGTTTTTAATTTTTCGTCTCATATCTATTATATATTTTTCCCCTATTGTGTGGGGAAGATCTCTGAATTTTGACAATCCTTACACACAATGTTTAGGGGTACAATTATGCTCTTATATTTATATCTTTTTAAGAAGTCGTACTTTTTATGCCTTTTACCGACGCCAAGTATTTTTTTTTTCAATCGGACGCAAAATGAAAGTTTTGTCCTTTGTATTAGCAACCATTTTATTCATAACATATTTCTCTGAAACAAATATGTATATTTTAAAACATCGAAAACTACGAAATCTCAATTTTTACGTGAATTTCATGCTCGCAACCTCTAAATTTTTTTTTAATCTGGAAAAATGATGAGTGTATTATCTCACCCGGAGAAACAAACTGTCGCAATACGGACGCCGAAAAATAAAAAAAGTTTTTTGTGAACCACCCTCTTTGTCACATAATGGCGTATTCACATGCCATATTGTTTGCTTTACCGACAAATTCTGCAAATCCCTACCTTACCAACCCCACTTTGCATGTGGTTGGATTGTGAATGCACCTTCATGTTGTTCTATTTAATTGTTCTCCAAAGGAAACCTTTTGGGTCTCTACAGGTTTCTATTGGAATTCAAGTTCTAAAAGATACACACTTTTATTTAAGCCGCAACTTTAGCGAACTTCCAGTTTATTCTGTAGAGCAGAAAGTCCTAACGAAAGACTTTCTTGATTTTGGACAAGGTTCAGAAACTAATCGTGAATTTCATCGAGAGCAACTGTCGTCGAAGCAGTTCTCGTTTACGAGTGCTTCGAATTTCGAATGCGGAGGAGGGATGGGCCGCTCTTGGTGGTCAGCCAGGCCAAAAGGCCGCTTGCCGAACGGTGTCAAATCGGCAATACGAATGAGAGTGGGTTGGTTCTCTGCTCAAAAGCAGAGAATACCGAGTAGTATTAGATGGCTCAAAGCCAAGAGCTTCCTTCTTACGGTCTTGCGAACCTCTTTATTCTCCGCCCTTTTCCACACCACACCACACCACTCCACCCACCCCTTTTTCACCCGCAACATACCCTCAGAGTCTCGACAATATCACCGCCCTTGCTCCGGACTCCACCGATATATTACACCGGATTGCATACTTAACGCGATGCCCATTTCAAAAGAATGCCTACTTGGAGACGCAAATGGCATCCCGGTCATGCGAACTTTGTTCAACTTCAACTCTGCGGTTAACGCTTATTTTTTCGAGTTTATCGCGCCGGTATCAAATTTTATTTCTTCGCGGTTATGCATGTTAGGGTTATGATTGCTTTGAAACTGGGAGATAAAAAATTAATTTATTCGTCTGTTATGAAGCAGACTGAAAAAAAGTATTTAAAAACATGCATTTCGACGGGTTTAAAGATTCTAGCTCGGAACATGCACATTAGGGCGTGAAGGAAAAAATAAAATTCTTCATTTGTAGATATAAGAGGGATGAAAACTTTCTTTTGGGTGTCAAAAACACTTTCCTAAAGTTTCATTACAAACAAAAATTCTTCTGTCTGCATTTAGTAACTCAAAATTCATTTGACCGTGAAAATAAAAAACAATATGTCACTTTTAAATATTTTCTTGTAATTTAAGTCAATGAAAAATATTTTATTTTCAACGCTCTAATGCACTTTGAAGGGTTCTAACTCGGGACGTGCAAATTAAAACAGGAAGGCCGCAAAACTTCATTTTCAACATTCACTGACTTTTCCCTTATTTTTCTCTGTCTAATTTTACATTTTTCCTGGCCATTAATATTTAAAGACCAAAATTCTGATCATATAACATTATGGAAATACATACAGTCTAACCTGGATTTAGCGCCGGTTTTGGGGCTGAACTTGACGTTAAATCCAGAGACTCGGAACTATTTTGTCTCTCTCCTGTTTTATCTCCCTCCTTATTCTCTCTCTGTTTTGTCACGTCTGAGTGCACACTGCACATCCGCCGGCAAACGCCTCTCACGTATCACCTCGACGCGGCGTCAATTTTTTGAAGGGCAAAATCCAGGGGAGCTAAATCCAGGTTCCACTGTAGAACCTTTTACAAAGGGAATAAAAAATGCTAAAACTTATGTTTCTTAGGGCCGCCACAGCCCTAAGAATTCAAAAGAACTTGATTTATAGGACTTCAAAACAAGTCCAGTTAAATTCAAAAGAATTCAAATAAATAGTAAAAAAAATTTGAAATCCAGAAAAATTAAATTTATTTCAGTAAAATTAGAGTGAAATTAGAGGAATTTAAGGAGAATTAGAAAAATTCGATGAAATTCATACAAACTAAAGGTGGATTGAAAAAAATTGCATTTAATTAAACACAATAAAAAAATATGGACAAATTCATTGAATTCAGTAAGTTTAAAATGAGTTTAAAACAATTCAAGAAAATTCAAAAGGACGTAATGAAGCGCTATGAAATTCGAAGTAGGTTTAAAAGATTTCAAGATGAATTAAACAAAAACTTTAAAAAATAAAATAAAAATCCATGGAATTGAGTAGAATTGAGTGAATTTAGGAGATTTCAAGTGAGCTAAAAAAAATCAAGAGAATTCCAAAGAATTCAAAAGAATTGAAATTAATTCAAATGAATTGCAAAAAAATTGAAAATCTCGTTATAAAAAGTGACTAAAAGTTACTGTGTGACAGCCCTGATTATTCTTGACAGTTACTTTAACTGCTTCTTATAGAAATTTCCTGACTTTTGCAATTTTTTCTCAAAATCCTGACTTCCCCTGATATTGAAAATCTGGGGAAAATAAAGAATTTCGTTTTGGAAAATTGAAAAACCTTGTTTTTAATAAAAGAAACCTATACTGAAGTAACGATATATTTTGAATTATAGAAGTTTCGGCCTGTTTCTTCGCTTCGTAAAATGTGAATATACTCATAACTCAATAACGGCCAGATGGTTCCTTTTTCTCTTGAAAGTCCACATGTGTCATACATATTTATGTAATGTATATACATATTATACTGAAACAATAATTCTACTGTCTGCAAAAAGATTCCCAGACGAATGGAATTTTTGGTTAATCTGACGACACTTTTTAGAAATTCACTTGGATAAAATATTATTATTATTATATCATTAAGCCGTTTCCCTTTCGGGGTAGGCGTGAATTGCTCGGTGGTAAAGTAGTGAT
>JAABKJ010014108.1:0-10173 GCA_011634705.1 Andricus grossulariae
TCAAAGAGAATAACAATGTCAAATTCAAATCACTATAAATTAATTTAAAAATATACAAACATTATTATAATATGCAGAGAAAACCATTAAATTAATCCCTGGAACCTGTCAAAATGTCCTAAAAAGCCATGATTTATATGTGAGGAAAAAAAGCTTTAAAACTTCTTTCAAAACATTTAAATCAATCGAGAACTGCCTCGAATTCAAAAAGAATAACATCTTCAAATTCAAATCAATATACATTAATTAGAAAAATATTCTAACGTTATTATGAAATTCAGTATAAGACATTCAATTAATCCCTGGAACCTGTCAAAAAGTCCTTAAAATGCCATGAATTTTATAAGAGAAAAAAAAAAGTTTTTAAACTCGTTTCAACCCATTAAAATCATTCGAGAATTCCCTCGAATTCAAGCTGAATAACACTTTCAAAGTCAAATCACTATGAAATATTTAGGAAAGTTTTAGAATATTATTTAAAAATTCAGTGGAAACAAATGAATTAATCTCTGGAACCTGTCTAAAAGTCCCAAAAATGCCATGATTTTCATTAGAGGAGAAAAAGCTATGAAACTCCTTTCAAACCATTAAAATCAATCGAGAATTTCCTTGAATTAGAAAAAAAATGACAATTTCAAATTCAAATCACTATAAATTAATTAGAAAAGTATTCCAATATTATTATAAAATTCAGTGGAAACCATAACATTAATCCCTGGAATCTGTCAAAAAGTCCTAAAAATTCTATGATTTTTATAAGAGGAAAAAAAAAGTTTTAAAGCACCTTTCAAACCATTAAAATCGAGCGAGTATTCCCTCGAATTCAAAGAAAATAACAATTTAAAATTCGAATCACTATAAAATATTTATAGGTATTTTTGAATATCATTATAAAATTCAGTGAAAACGATTAAATTAATCCCTGGAACGTGTCAAAAAGTCCCAAAAATGATATTATATTCATAAGCGGAAAGAAAAGCTTGGAAACCTCTTTTAAACCATTGAAATCAATCGAGAGTTTCCTCGAATTCAAAAACTATAACCATTTCAAACTCAAATCACTATAAATTATTCAGAAGAATATTGGTACATTCTTATAAAATTCAGTGAAAACTATTCAATTCATCTCTAGAACGTGTCAAAAAGTCCTAAAAATGATACGATTTTTATAGAGGTGATAAAAGTTTTGAAACTACTTTCAAACCCTTAAAATCAATCGAGGATTCCTGCGAATTCAAGAAGAATAACAATTTCAAGTTCAAATCACTACACATCAATTAGAAAAATATGCGAACATTATTATAAAATTCAGTGAAAACCACTAAATTTGTCCCTGGAACCTGTCAAAAAGTCCTGAAAATGATATGATATTTAGAAGAGGAAAAAAAAGTTTTGAAACTTCTTTCAAACCATTGAAATCAATCGAGACTTTCCTCGAATTCAAAAACAATAACAATTTCAAATTCAAATCACTATAAAATATTTAGGAAACTATTAGAATATTATTATAAAATTCAGCGAAAACCATCAAACTAATCTCTAAAACCTGTCAAAAGGTCCTAAAAATGGTATAATTTTTATAACAGGAAAAAAAAGTTTTGAAACTTTTTTCAAACCAATAATATCAATCGAGGATTCCCTCCAATTCAAAGAGAATAACAATGTCAAATTCAAATCACTATAAATTAATTTAAAAATATACAAACATTATTATAATATGCAGCGAAAACCATTAAATTAATCCTTGGAACCTGTCCAAAGGTCCTAAAAATTCCATGATTTATGTGAGAGGAAAAAAAGCTTTGAAACTCCTTTCAAACCATTAAAATCAATCAAGAATTCTCTTGAATTCAAAAAGAATAACAATTTCAAATTCAAATCACCATAAATTATTCAGAAAAATATTAGAATATTATTATAAAATTCAGTGCGGGTTTTCAAAATATTTAATTTTTTTCATGTCCTAAATACTATTTGTAACAATTAAAACAGTAAAATAACCATCATTAATGCTCTTGGTACTTGAAAATTTGTATTTTTACATTCTCATCTAGAGAAGGTATTAGATTTGTGTAAAATTTGATAACCCTCCCCGTTTTTGTCAAATGTCCAAAAAACAGGTTTTCACGAATGCGTCTGTCTGTATGTATGTCTGTCTGTGAGCACGAAACCTTACGAAAGAATTGACTGATTGGATCGGCCTTTTGTATTCTCTTTTATTCTCGTAAACAAAAGGTCTGTTTCGTTAGCGCGCAATTTTGGATGAAAATTCAAAAATTGAGCGCATTTTGACAATTTTCGAGGCCATGTATTTTCAAAATTTTGAAATTATATGTGCAGCTGTCAATAGTACTCGAACATTCAAACCATTTATTCTCATGACATTTTTGGATAATGCGAACATTTTTAGACTTACAGCATTTTCAAATCCAAAAGAGGAAACGAAAATTAACATTTTCAGCCAAACAACGTACGATACGAAAAAATGTAAGGCAAGAAAAGTGTTTCTTTCTGCACGCCCTACGGGATAATCATAACAAGCTTTTGAATTTTCTTCAAAAATCGAGAATTCTCATTTTTATTGCACAAAGAATGATGAAAAATAAAAAGTTTAATCTTATGGTCAAACTAAGCAAGTAGAAAAAATGATGCTGAAACGAATATTGTGCGCTCCAGAAAGATCTACAAACTTGTTAAGGTCACTTTCTGATAGGATGTGTAGTTTCTGTTTTATTCGTAAGAAATAACACTAACAGTGAAAAAATAGGACCGAGTAGTGGGCACATTCTCATAAAAACTTTGCTTATTTAATTATTTTTCCATCTCGTGTGTGGGTTTTCAAAATATTTAATTTTTTTCATGTCCCCAATACTATTTGTAACGATTAATACAATAAAATAGCCATCAATCATGCGCATGGTACTTGAAAATTTGTATTTTTACATTCTCATCTATAGAAGGTATTAGATTTGTGTAAAATTTGACCCCCCTATTTTTTGTCAAATGTCCACGTTTTGAGACCCCCTAAACCCAAAAAATTGGTTTTTACGAATGTGTCTGTCTGTTTGTCTGTCCCTCAGTCCGTCTGTCTGTATGTATGTCTGCCTATGTGCACGATAACTTTCGTAAGAATTGACCGATTGGATTAGCCTTTGGCATACTCTTTGAGTCTCATAGACGAGAGGTCAAGTTACCTAGTAAGACATTTTGGATGAAAATTCAAAAAGTGAGCGCATTTTGAAAATTCTTGAGGCCATTTTTTTCAAATTTTGAAATGATACGTGCGGCTGTTCATAGCACCCCAGAATTCAAACAATTTATTCTCATTACATTTTTCGATAAAATGAAAATTTTCAGACTTACAGCATTGTCAAAATCCAAAATAGGAAACGAAAATTAACATTTTCAGCCAAACAACGCACGATACAAAAAAACGCAAGGCAAAAAAGTGTTTCTTTTTGCGCGCCCTACAGGATTATCATAACGACTTTTTGAATTTTCTTGAAAAATCGAAAATTCTCATTTTTATTGCAGAAAGAATAATGAAAAATCAAGAATTTAATTTTATGATCAAACTACGCAAGATACGACAAATGATGATAATTCAACAAATATTGTGTGTGGGTTTTCAAAATATTTAATCTTTGTCATATCCTCAATACTGTTTGTAACGATTAAAACAATAAAATAACCATCATTAATGCTCATGGCACTTGAAAATCTGTATTTTTACATTGTCATCTAAAGAATACGGAGAAAAATGGATGTTTAAACGTAGATTTTCAAGGGGTAAGATAGTAGCGCCTAACATGCAGATAGTAATGCTGAACTTCTACAATCTTTTTGAGATGTTAGGCGTGAAAATATATATATGTTAAGCTTAAACACATTCAGATGTTAAACTCGTCCGAGTGCATGCGCATTGCGCATTGATATTTCGGATTTCGCGACCTACGCGGCCACAAGTTGCCCGTTGCTTGTTCGACTTTTGGAGAGTTCTTGAATGTTTCCTCTCAGCCCTATATTTCTGATATTTTAGTATTTTATGGTGCAAGTTTGTCTTGTACGAGTACTATGGTGATTTGTTCGTGCGGCAATCTAAGTATTTTTTCCTTTTCTGCCTAAACTTATGAAAAGCATCAGATTTTACTCACAGTATGAGAGGTTAGGTTTTAGTTCCTCAATTAATTGTTTCATCACTTTTATAAAAGTGTTGTTTAAATAAATTTACTTCTTAATTCAATAAGAATATTTCTTTAAGGAAGTATCTAGGCCCACTGACTTTCGGTGAAACTGGCCGTCCTTTTTCATAACTTTAACCACAAAATTACGTATGCAACTTATGATATTCTACTTTTCTATCTTCACTGAATTTTATAGTATATTTAATAGGAATAAACTACTTTAGTTGGCTGTAGAATATTTTCTTGCAGACCAAATTTGATTCATTAAAGTTTAAACTTGTCCGTCAATTATACCTACTATAGACTCCAGAGGATAGGTTAGCTCAGTCCGCTCAGTCATGACATACTACAGCATCTGCATTGTCTGCTCTGCCGTCTCAAATTCAAAACTCATGTTTAGATTTATCAACAAAAATTATGCAGGATGATGTATAAAATACACGGTCACAAAAACAAATTACAAGGGCATTCATGATTTCTTTACCAAAGTTTCCTAAGTGACAGGTGACTCATCCAAAATACAGATACAACTTTTGAATTTGGGACGGCAGTAAAAAAAATTGACGATGTCGTGAAAAGTACTTTGCTCAGTTGTAGTTGCGATAAATCTATTCTCCACACGTTTAAAGGTAAGAATTTTCAGGTATGATCGAGGATATGATAAAGACGTTCTGATTTTCATTTTTTTTATTTCGCTATTTTTGAATTTTAGCTAATTATTTTGATGAAGAAGCTTTCTTTTTATTGGAAGACGGAGAAATTTATCGTTTAATACCAGCAAGTGGACAGAGAATAAAATTTTTGAAAAATTTTCACCAGTTGCAATTGTTATGGAAAATTTTTACATTTTGTACTTTGACTATAATATTCAGTGTTTTAAATATTGACTTAATTTTTTCATGCACTATAAAAAACGCAATAAGGAGTTGTGTTTTTGTGATGAATAATAAATTTCATTATGGGCGATCAAAATTGAAAGACATACGTAATTAATTAATTGTTATTCTAGAGTAAAAGCTCAGTCACGAATTTGTACACTCAACTTGTCGCGGTAACAGAAGATTTTCAAAAAGATGAATCGGCAGAATTTATTGAGGATGCTTCGGATATGTTTAAACTTTCTCGACATGAATTGCAGGAAACACCTCTTACAAAACAAAACTTGCTCTTGGATAGTGAATTTATTATTAATGATGAAAGAGATGTCAATAAGGAAAACTACGATGCAAATATTTTTAAAGACAGGTGCAAGGAAAAAAGACCATTTGTGATAGAAAATCCTGCACAACAAAAGAATCCCAGCAATGAAAATCTATTTCAAAATTTGCTGTTTTCAATAGTAGGTTTTAATTAGTGTTCTTTTTATTTTCGCTTCAAATATTTCATTTGACTTGCATTTTATTTTGGACTATCAGTAATTTCTAGGGTGTATAAGAACACATAAAATCGACTGTTGATCGGAGGAAAGCGCTTAAAATTGGGGCTAGACTGCCTAAAACTTCGATAACGCTTTTAGTGCGAAATATATAGTTTACAATTATATTCAAGTCTCTTCACAAAATAGGTAATTTTGTAGGATCGCAAAAGAAATTTTCATTCAAGCAACGAAAGAAATTGTTTGAGCTTATCCAAGTGAGCGTGAAGGAGTTCCTGTTGTGGTTGGAAAATCTAAAACTAAATATGCACCCAAAACTTTGAATCGTGGAAAATTATGGGACAGACACTGTAACACAAAAAGGTTTTCAGATGATCGAACTGAAAAGAAAGATGAAGTGGAAGACAAATGTATTGAGCAGAGCACGTATTCAAAATATATAGACAATTTTTACTTACGAAGCTTACTAATATTTAATTTTTGTGAAAAATAAATATTCTTTCAGCACACACTACATACCAAACAGCACAGCAGGCTGGATCAGAACCTCGTGCAGCCTTACAATATGTGAAGAGCAATATGGATACAACGAAAACCCTTCAAGAAAATTGTGGTATATGTCGTTCAGAACGAGGAAAATTCCTTAACAATCACACAATTTTCGAATATCTAACCGAATTCCGTGTTTTGCGTACACATTTTGGATCTGTACTATTGTTAGAAGAGTTTAACTTCGTTTACAACTCAGAAAAGGATGCCTTTTATGCTGCATGGGAGTATTTATCACATGCTATAGTTCTCAATGTCTATTAAATATGTTACTAATTTTGGGCTATGTTTACCCCCCGCCCTCTCGTTGACGATTGTGCTTTAGTATTCACCCCTCCTCTCACTTCCTAAATTGAAGTAGCTGGAAAATGACTTCTGCCACAAAAGGAGAATTTTCAATCCAAAGGGATCACTTTCTAACAAAATAGTTGAATTTTTGACCAGAAGAAAGCTTTAAGAAAATAGTTGAATTTTCCACCTCAATAGGTGAATCCTAAAATGAAAATAAATTTTCAACAAGATAGTTGAATTTTTGAACAAAAAAGCTGAATTTTCAGCCAAATAGTTAAATTTCCAACCAAAAATATGAGTTACCCACAAAACAGTTGAATTTTCAACTGGAAAATATGATTTTTTGACAAAAAATGTTATTTCGTACCAAATAGTTAAATTGTTTAATTAATAGCCAAATTTTTAATCAAGTAGTTACATTCTCAATTCAAAAATATCAATGTTATACAAGGCAGTTAACTTTTAAGCCAGTGAGGATTAATTTTCGCTAAGAAAGTTAATTTTCAATCAGGAAAGATCAATTTTCAACCAAAAAAAAAAGAATTTTTAAATAGTTGAATTCAGACGATAAGGACGAACTTTCAACAGAATAGTCAAGTTCTCAAGCAAATAGATGATTTGTCGACCCAAAACGACGGATTTTCATTAAAAAGCATGCATTTTCTACCAAATATTTGATTTTTAACTTGAAAAGGATCAATTTTAAAACAAAAAATGAATATTTGCATTCTCAGAAAAAAATATATTTTTAACCACATAAAACTGATTTACAACAAAGTAGTTATATTCACAAGCAAAAGAAGGAATCCTAAAAAGAATATTAATTTTTAAGAAAGTAGTTGAATTATCAAACAAACAAGATGAATTTTTACCCAAATAGTTAATTTTCCAACCAAAAACACGAGTTCCATTTTTAATCAAATAGTACAATTTTCAACGAAACATGTAATAGTTCATATTTCAACAAGAAAAAAATTCAATTTCAGATCAAGAACAGTTCGATTCAACCAAAAAAGATCATTTTTCAACCAAATAGTTGAAACCGCAACCAAAACTAAAGCAGAATAGTTTTTCACTAGAAAAGACAAATGTTCAACAAAATGCAAGAGTTTTCAACATAGAATTAGAATTTTAATCTTGAAAAGATCAATTTTTGATTAAATTCAACAATTTCTAATCAACAATGGAACAGTTACATTTTCAGTTAAAAAAATTAGTTCTCAACAAAAAAAAAACAAGATTTTTCAACAAAATAGTCCAATTTTCAACCAATTGAATTTCAACTAAATAGATGAATTTTCTACTAAAATTATGAATCTTAAAAAAATGAATTTCTGAGCAAATATTTCAATAAAATTTTTGAATTTTCCATCAAAAATATAATGTTTTAAGTAAGAAGATTAGTTTTCTACCAGAAAATAAAAATTTTCATTAAAATATATGAATGTTCAACTATAAAAGGTAAATTTTTAATAAAATAGTTGAATTCATAACTAAAAAATATCAAGTTTTAACCAAAAATGCATTAGTTAAACTTTCACTTAGAAAAATTAATTTTTGACTAAAGAGATAGATCTGTGACCAAAAAAATAAATTTTTACCAAATTAGTTCAACTTGCAACCACTTAGTTGAATTTTTGACCAGAAAATATTACTTTTCAACAAAACCGTTGCATTTCCAACAAAATAATTGAATTTGCCACTGAATTGTAGAATTTTTATCTAAAAGAGATGAATTCTGAACCAAGAATATAATAGTACACTTGTTAACCCAAAAAATTAGGTTTTACCCAAAAATAACTGAGTTTTCTCAACAGGTCCTACTAATTCAGTTTGCATTTAAGCGAAAAAACGAGAAAAGAAGAAAGTTTCTTGAAAATATGGAGAAAAGGAATTGCTCAAAAAAAAAGAAAAAAGGGGTAAGAGTTCAAAGTCTGGAATATGAAAGTGATTTTCTAACTTATTATGTTGTTATTGAACTGTACCGTTACAACGCCATTTTTCGCAAATTTTTTTTTTAATTTCTCATTAGGGATCATACAAAACGTCATCTGAGTTCTTGACGATGCTTTCACTGACCCTTCTCCTCCAACCCTTGTTTCAAACAGTTGTTTTTCGCGTGACTCCTCAACCCTAAAATTGGTAACGTAATTTATGAAAGACTCATAAGGACGAAAATTAACACTGTAAACTGTATTTTTCTTTTTGAAAGTTCAAATTGATTCAACACACATTTTTCAAAGTTTATTTTTGAATGTTCCACCATTTTCTTCGACATCTTTCACTACCACAGATTTAAAATTACATCTATATTTTGTCACTTTGAGGTATCTCCCTCTCATTTTCAACCCAGTCACAGTTCGAAACGATAGGAGCAACACAAGTTATCGCCCATCCACACAGGAAATGAGAGACTGTTTCTTAATCATAGTACACGTGAGTTATCATTCTAATTTTGTTTCGAAATTTTTCTTTCGCTACTTTCATTTACAGCAGCATGCCAAACAAGTAAACGATTTGTGTATAGTTGTAAAACAAATTTTAATTTAAAAAACGTTATAAACAGAATTATCTTTATATAGGATGAGAGTGATCTGGATTTGAAAGTAAAAGAGAGAGAGAAGACCGTAATAGAACGAGGCGATACTCTTCAACCGTTTATTCTAGCTGTTGGCATTATCTATGTTCCAAAGTCTCTTTATGTTCATGTAGATGGGATGAGATACTGTATGGTAAGTTCTGTAAGAGCAGGCGACGTTTGCTTTAAGATTTTTCATGCAGTCGATGCTAGCTATCCTAAAACTTGCCACTTAATATGGACTTTTATTCAGCGATACATTTAAAAATTTTTCACCGATTATGACGATTTGAATAGTTGCCAGGAAGAAGCAGCAGTTGATCTCTGTACATTTGTGCCTGAATTAAAGTCAGTTAAAAAAATTTTAGTTGAACTATTATTCAATTTCTGATACTGAAAGATCGATTTTATAGATTTCGCATTTATTTTATTATTGTTAAATAGGGAGATTTTATGGGATGAAAAACCTATGAAGAATAAATAGTTATATCAAATTAGCTCAAGCGTTCTTACATGAAAGTCAAATTCAAAAGCCTAACTGCAAAGGAAGTCGAGAAAATACTTTTTCAAACGTAAGTACTTCTCCTTGTATGATATTAGATAGTAATT
Source organism: Andricus grossulariae (assembly GCA_011634705.1). Classification (NCBI taxonomy): domain Eukaryota; kingdom Metazoa; phylum Arthropoda; class Insecta; order Hymenoptera; family Cynipidae; genus Andricus; species Andricus grossulariae. The sequence goes on from JAABKJ010014108.1 coordinate 9,587, forward strand.
ATCATCATTTGAACGATGCTTCCTTGCCGAGTACGTCTAATACTTCTTCTGAGCACCAGAGGTTTTCTGAAATAGTAGATTCTCAAATGCAGCAAATGACTACAAATTTCTATTGTAAACCATCAATTCCTAGAAACATCGTGCAATCTGTTGTTGATGAAATGGGTAACTTTGCAAAGGGTCCACTCAAAATTCTTTAGAATAGAATAGTAGAAATTTTGATTGAAAGTAATATTTCTATAGATGGACAAAGTGAAATCAAATCTCTGTTTCAAGTGATTACTTCTACACGAGTTAACATTTGTCGTACAATGGCAATGAAGCAAGAATGAATGTTTTCGAAAATATTATTATCAAAATGAGGATTCGATTTCGAATGTTCTCACGGTCGCTCAAAAGAATTAAGCTTAGAAATTAGAAACGATTTAGTCAATGAGACTGCTTCTTCAGTAGATGATTATCTTGCTGCAGAATCTGTTAGCGTTTTCAATACTACGTACAAATGTGATTATGCAATCGTGATTGATATCGGCGACGAGTTTCCAATTTTCGGCAAAATCAAAGATATATTAGTTTGTAAGAAAACT
>JAABKJ010014109.1:0-10173 GCA_011634705.1 Andricus grossulariae
TTATTAATATATCTATTCTATTCACTTCTATTAATTAATAAAAGGGTATCCAATCTAAGTTTATTATGAAATTTACAACATTTTTTATGAATAATCATTCTTTCAACCAGACCTACCTTTTCGGTCAGACATCCTTCTTCTGACGAGCCTCATGTTCGTGCGAGGTCCAGGTCTCCATCTGCCAGTCGTTCTCCTTTACGCCTAAGTCGTTTCAAACCTGAAGAACTGATATATGTTCGGCTTATTCCCAACGCGAATCCGAACAGGCAATTCGAAATTCGAACATATACGTTTCCCAGTGATAAGCCGATTCAACTGAGAGGAAAAGGGCAAGTCCTCGAACCCGTGCCAACTGAAGAAAAAATGGTATTATCCACTTCCGATGGAGAAGTCTTTGCAATATTGGAGGGTTATCAATTACTCCGTGGAATATATACAGTGAGATTTTATCCTGGATATCAGTCTGAAAAACGAGTGAAAATAAACATTTACAATGGCGCGTTTGAAGATATGACAGCAGAAGAAAAACGCCAATGTCCTTTAGGCACTAGTCGACCAATTTCAAAAAATTTTAAATTAATAGTTTTTAATGACTCTAATTAAGGAATTAATTTTAATTTTCGGAAACGCTTGAATTAAAATATATTATAGTTTGTGTCGCTACTTTCTGTGACATGTCAATGTGACAGTTTATGCCAGATTTAATGTTTGATATCACACAGATAATTAAAATATCATATTGCTGCAGAAATGTATACGATATTATGAATAAAACTAAATAATACATCGCAAATGTTGCAAATTTTCAAATTAGACCGTGAAAGGCAGCATAGTTTACGGTCGATATTAAACGCTGCGTGTGTCTCGCGTACGTGAAAAAACGTGCGCTACGCAAAATCTTGATGAAGTTTTTGAAATTTCGGGAACGTAGGTTCTTCAAATTCAGTCTTATAAAATACGTTTACAATTTCCAGTTTGTTTAATATAACGTTTTCGAAACAGTCCAAAAACGGCCTTTCCAATTTTTAAACACCTTTTTCCTGAAAAAACGCGGCAATATAGAACATGTTTCGCCTTTAGGTTCGTAATCTGCGAGAAATCCCTACTGATATGTCCCATTAATTGATGATGAAAAGAATCTTGTTACCTAGTGTTATAATGAGTGAATTTTTTTAATCGTTTCGAAGCTCCAGGCTTAAATTTACTTATTTTTCAAGCTTCCGTTTCAAAATATATTTTATTCACTGTTTGAACAATTTCATTGCTTTGCAAGCGACCAATTTTTTTCTTTACAGACCAACAAAATAATAACAAAATAATGACGAATTTCTTTAAGAGATTTTATTTTTAAGTTTTAATGGGGGAAATATATTTTTTTTTAATTCCAAAGATCGAACAGAATAAATTCATTGATATCAACCGTTTTTGTTGTGCTTATTTTAAATACAACCCCGCAACTTTTTTGCTTGACCAAAATGATTTGATTAATTGGTCCATTGGAGAAACGGCGTGCAGTTCAAAATCAAATTTCTTTATAATTTGAACAAAAAAGAAATCTCCTGAGATTTTGTCCAAAATTTGAACTTTTTTACATGATGTTCAACAATATTATATCAAATGTACTCCTATATATTACATTCATTCATATACCTCGGACTAGGATTGCCATTTAGATACTGAAAAATAATGTACAAGTTTTATTTATAATGACTATTTTATTATTTGTTCTTTAATTGTTTATTTTGAATGTTATTTCTACGACCTAAATCCAAAAATACGTATCCTAGCGTAATGTGATTCTAAGTAAATGTACAGATACAATTTATGATAAAAATTCTGTTAAAAGAAAGCCATTGCATCTTGCGTCGTTCTTTCGAAAATCTGGATTTTTATTCTAATGTATGCTTATGACAAAAGTTTGTAAAAAATTTGCACATTTTTTTTTACTCGAATAACTTGTGCCTATCCATTTTTTTTTTCATCTCTTGTGATGTTTTTCCAAAAATTAATTTTTTTATTCATAATCTCATTTTTTACCATTAAGAAACAATCTACTTGTCCCACCTAAAAATCATGAACAACAAATTTTTAGATTATTTTTGGGTAAAAATCTTTTGTATATTAATTTTTTCTTTCATACGTTGTGTCGTTTTTTCAACAAAATTATTTTTTTTTATTTTTTACGATTAAAACAAGAACTAGGCGTTCCACTCCAAAATGATTAATGAAAAATTGTTAGATCTTTTTTGGGTGTACAACTTTTGTCCCTTAATTTTTTCATACCTTGCGCCGTTTATTTTTTTTAATTTTTGAATGCTCTAGCTTAGTTAATTTTTCATTCATCGAAAATATCATAGGGATAAACTTTTCACCTTTTCAAGCACTACCAATAGCCGCACATTTAATTTCTGAATCTTAAAAAAAGTGGTCTCAACAATTTGGAAAATGCTTTAACTTTTTGAACTTTCATTCAAAATGGCTGGCTAACGAACTTGACCTTCAGTGTCGGACACTGAAAGAGTACACCAGAGGTCGATGCAATCTGTCAATCTTTCGAAATTATCTTGCTAACAAAATGAAAATAAGTGACATATGTTATCGTAAATGTATTTGTAATATTTTTCAATAACGACATATAAAGAAGGTTGATATAAATACAGATTTTTGATCGCTTTTTAGCGTTGTTTTTGAATATTTTGTCATTTGTCGTACTTGAAATTTATTCTGGAATTGTTCAAACTTGTGCCTGAGATCACGGATCAATACCGCACACTATGTGCAGTTGCTCTTATGATAGTGTTTGATGAACTTTTTTCGAGAAGGTTAAACTTATTTTAGAATTTTTCATCCAGTAGGACGGTCTTGCCGCTTGGGCCTGCATGGATTCTTCTAATTTGTTCAACACCATATTGGACACAACAATAGCGTAAGGTAATGTGGCGTACTTGCGAGAGTGGGTTTAAAACTTTCCAAAGACATAAAGAAAACATTGACTTTTTGTATTTTGGTTCTGCTCTTATTTCTCAACATAACCATCACAAAGCGCAATGCATTTTTCATAACGGTGATACAATGCAGTGATACCATTCACAGCGCCAATAACTTCTTCGTTTCTCTTATATTGTTTCCAAGCGATCCATGTTTCAAGCTTAGAGAATAGACGATTCACCCATGGCGAAGAGCAGCGATTGTTGCTGGTACATGGTCAGAAACGCGGCACCTACCAAGCGCACAGATTTTGAATACCCATATGGTTATGTAGAACATTGCGTACAACAGTCAGTTCACATGTCAGCAGTTTCAGCTATCACAGTCACTTTTACTCTGCCATCCTCCCGAACGATTTAATGGATTTTTTTTATAATATCGGGAGTTCTTAATGAGGTTGGTTACTCGTTAATGCTTTTGCAACCCTTCTTCATACAGAAGAAACCTGTCACACTGTCGAATGTGATAAAGAAGACTCTTTTAGCGTTTAATCCATTTTTCGTTTTATCGCGTACGGAGATAAATATTCAAAATAAAAGTATTCGTATTTCATTACCGCAAGTTTTCCAATGTTTCCATTTTTACGAAAATAACAAACGTGTCTTTTTCAATATGTTGTCAAACGTCAACAAACAGAGGTATAGATCTGAAATTTAGTGTAAACGGTATTGAGGTATAGTCTTATATATTTACAGTACGAAATTGGACCTGCTGGCGCCATGTATCTGTCAGGCCGGAAACTTCTCACCTCGCCTTCGTATCACCACTTAATGGAGGCAGCGTGGATCAAAAACGTAGTTTATCTCACATCGGTCTGGAAGAGCTGGAATATAAATGATTTCTGTTCGAAATGTTCCGAACTTTAAGCACTAAAAGATGAATCATTTCAAAATATCCGTTCTGGATGCAAAATTGCAAAAAATCAAGAAACTCCTGAAAGTTAAGAAAAAGAAAGTTTAAAGTAATGGATTGTTTTATTGCTTATAAATTCTCAATAATAATTATATAATAATATCAATAGATAATAAGATATTCAAATAGGATTTTATTGATTATAGCTAACACAAATTCTAAATATACCATTTTACATGAAAAAAATGCTTTACAAAATATGAATGAGTAAGACACAAAAAATGTGAAGGGAAAATTATTTCACACATTATTTATATGTAATATTTGCTCAAATTTTACAAGCTTGTATCAATATCTTCATCTTCTCGTCCACTGACATAAAAAAATTATTGCTGGTGAACAATTATAACAGTTTACGCCGTCGCATTCAGAACAGGCTTGTGCACAGAAAAGTCACATTTTCCTGCGTCCACAATTTCTTCCATATCGTGATTTGCATTGGCATAAAATTATTTTCAGCAAATAATCAGGAGTAGGTTCTTCATTCATGGAATTTGGCCTTCAAAATTTATCCAATTTTCATCTTTATTCTGTTGGTAACAAATCATTTCCTAGCCACATTCCTGTTTGTTGGTAAACCTTTTTCAGGCGCTCCCGAGCTGTTTCTTCTGTGTATTGTAAATTTGAGAATACTACACGATTATCTTTCACGATAGCTGTGGTAAAACATTGATACCTGTACAGATTCAAACGGATTTCAGAGTTTGGAGCACCGTACAAGGAAAGAATACATTTCACTTCAGCCTTGAAATTGTCCTCCGCCCCTTGATTTTCCATTTTGCACACTTTGGCAGCATCCTGAAAATCTTTTAGAATTTCAAATTCAGTTGCAAACTTATTTTTGTTTTTCTTGTAGAATGCTGACGTGGTATCACAGCCTGTCAATTCATGTAAAAAACGCACATGCTGCTTACACATTGGCATGTGATCAAGGCTGGAAGATGAATAGACCTTTTGCGCTATTTTTCCTTTCGGTGGTTTCAGAAAATATAGTTCTGTTCCATTCACGATTTGCGGAAGGAATAAAATTGTTTAAACTGATGATAATTGTTTATACAATTCAAAATTATTTCAAAATAGTCAGTTAGTTATTTTTGAATCGGGCGGGAAGCACATGGAGAGCTCCGCTGGCTTTCAACCTATAAAGCCTATTGTGCCACAACCGTAGCTACCCACTTTCAACAGTCGACCCCAAAACTCTTGACAAAGCCTAGAATGCCGACTACTGATCGCTTTGTAATTTCCTCTCATCCTATCAGATAGGCCCCGAGAGACCGTTTTCTAAGCCTAGCTAATGCCAGGCACTCGCATAATACATGCACGGATGTTTTGGCATCCCTGCCGCATCTTCTGCACTCTGTCGTGTGGTTATACTCCATTTTGTGTATATGATAGTTCGAATAGTTGTGCCCATTTAGGATCCGTACAACTGTCCATATATCTTTTTTGGGTAAACCCAGGATTCCCCTGGCTCTGCCCAACCTATAGGCAGGGCCCCCACAAAGGGCCAAATAAGAAGGTTCGGGAGGGGAACCCCAAAATTTTGTGGCCCTTTTGTTCGAATCCAGCTTTTGATGGCCATACCGACTAAGCAAAACGCTATTCTCAGTACCGCTTCTGGTCCTATGTATTCACTTGCTGCGCCGCGTTTTCCCAACTGGTCCAACTTTTTGCTGCCTTTGATCCCTGTGTGACCAGAAAGCCATATAAGGGCAACATTGTTTCTCTCTGCAAGTTGGTTTAATGCCTTTTTTCATTCTCAAATCAGTTCTGATATTATGTCTGGTTTCCCTTTCGCAGTTATTTTCGTTTGGCTGTCTAAACAGATCATGGTCTGTCTGCCAGCAGCGTTTTCTTCAATTAGTGTTTCAGGACAGCGAAGGACGACCAAGACCTCCGCCTGAACAACAGTAGCATGTCGACCAAGTGGGATCCCTACCCATTTCCGTCTCTTGTGGTCATAAATTCCTTTTCCTGAATCTTTCTCTTCCCTACAGCCATCTGTATGCCAGATTTCCCTTTGTAGGAGAGGGTTACAATTTTCTTCCCAGAGATCCCTACTTGGAATGCAGATGCAAAAAGCTTTGGAAAATTTGAAGCGTTTTGTTATTTTATCTGGACTCATCTGTAGAATCGGCAGTGCGATGATTTCACTCGGGAGCCTAGTCTGTCTAGTCTCTCGAGGCCACCTATTTGCTTTTTCCAGGCGGCCTTTGCGTTCACCGCTCAACCGTATATCGCAACCTGTCGGGTTCTTCACAGAGCATGGGTCCTATGGCCGCTATGGGCGTAGTGGTCATTGCTCCAGTCGAACCCCTGAATAGTAGCTTTTTGAATCTTCGCAGCCTTTCCTATATTGTTTCGAATTCCGACCGTGGCCACAGACCACAGCCGCATGTAGGAGCCTAGGTTTTAGGACAGTAGAGTAGAGCCACGCAAGTGTTTGAGGCTCTGGACCCCAGGTCAACCCAAAGGCTCTCCAGCACATCCAAAAAGTCATGAAAAACTTCCTGCATTGGCTATCCAGGTGCCTTGCCCAGTTCAGCTTACTATCTAGGATTACTCTTCGATCTGTAACTGAATCTGGAAACGTCAACTCCCTACCGCAAAATACAGCAGCGTCAACTTTTGGAATTTCATAATTTTTCGTAAAAATGACCCGGTTCGTATTTGCCGGATTTACCGAGAGCCCTCAGCTAACGCACCAGAGCTCTACGATGCGTAGCGCCGACCTCATAAGACCCATTAGTGTTTTCAGACGAGCCACCCTGACTAAGATTACAAAGTCCTCCTCATATTTCTGAATATAATACCCCTCTTTATTTAACTTCCGAAGAAGGCCGTCCGCCACAATTTCCCATGGCAGGAGAGTCAGGACACCCCCCTGTGGGCATACCCGTGAAGCTATTTCCCATACTGGGCCCTCAACCCATTTCGTTTCGAGTCCTCTCCGGCGTAGCATGTTTTCTATTCAGCACACAATCTGTTTGAGCGTGCTAGATCCCAACGCCTCTGGACAGATTGCTTCTGGAGGGGTATTTCTGAAAGCGCCCTCTATATCGAAGAAGGTTTTCACAGCATATCCCTTTCATTCCAACTGCTGCTCCAATTTTGTCACAACAACCTGAAGCGCAGCTTCTACTGAGCAGCCTGCCTGAAAAGCATGCTTCCCTCTATGCAGCAAGAAGGGCAAGAGCACCTCATCCCTAATGTATCTCTCGTACAGCCTCTTCAACGTCTTCAGGATAAAAGACGCTAAGCTGATTGGTTGGACATCTTTTGCAGCAGTATAACCTTCACTCCCAGGTTTGGGTATGAAGGCCACTCCGCTATCCTTCCATGTCAATGACACGTGTTTAAGAGCCATACTAGCCCCAAATGATTTCTTCAGAGGAGAGATGACTCATTTAGCTTTCGAAAGAGCCCATCCACAACAATGCACCACAGGACGGGCGATAGGACACCCCCTGTGGGCATCCCCGCGGAGCTATTCGCCTTGCTAGGCCCTCACCCTATCTGGTTTTGAGTCTTCTCCGACTTACCATGCTTCCTATCCAGCGTACAAGCTGGTCCGGTAAGCCACATCTCAGAGCCTCTCTACAGATGACCTCTGGAGGAGTATCGCTAAAAGCACCCTCTATATCCAACAAAGCGCCCTCAGCATACCCCTTTTGTTCCAACTGTTGCTCCAATTTTGCCATAAAGCATGAAGCGCAGTTTCTACCAAGGAGCCTGCCTGACAAACATGCTACCCTCTATGCAGCGGGGAGGCCAAGAGCACCTCATCCCTAATGTATCTCTCGTCTTTTGCAGCAGTGCGACCCTCCTCGTTATGGATGTTCTGGTCTGAAAGCGATTTGGTTCTATTTTCCCTATTACATGACATTCTTGTCTTTCGACGGGGTATTTTAAGGTAGGTATTCCACCATTCTGCTCCCTTTGTAGGACCTAATTGTGCTTGTATGGCAATTGTTCTCATATGATGTAATCCGAGTTCTTCGCGGAAAATCCGCGGCGCGCTCTAACTTATGAATAGAACCATAGCTTGTGGGAAATTCCACACCGATTTTTGCAGAGGTAATCGACACACGTTATATTCGAGGCCCGAGAGAGGTCTGTACCTGGTATGTATTCAATTAAATCTCTCCCTATGGCATTGATGTTTGTGCTACACCACACCGTGCGGTGGGAGTTTGCATCACTGTCCAATAGATGAGGAATTTTGTTCTCTTAACAGTGCCGCATTTGAGCCTCCACCACAGTGGGAGGACGGGGCCCCTTATCATCGCTAGGGAAATATGTAGAGGCAATATGCACCTCTAGCCTTTCTCAGCTACTGCCCCTTAGTTTCACCTTGATAACGGTGATATCTCTAGAGCGGAGCTAAGGCACCAAGATCGCATCCAAACCCTTGACGGCTATGCATACCCTTGGGGCTTTTTTTGTGGCCCTTTATATATGAAGCTAAATCCTGACAAGCCACTAATCCTTTTCCTGCATAACCAGGGTTCTTGGATTAGTGCAATTCATACCTGCACTACTGACAAACGCCTGGCCAGAACCGCTGAGATGCCTTTGCTGTGGTGCAGAATTATCTGCATCATGGGGGACTGCCCCCTTAGGAGCCTTCTACCACTGGCGATGGGTTAAAAGAGGATTCCGGAACAAGCCCGTAATTGTTCTTGTTTTGTTTTTCACGTTTTATTTAATTGTCCCGCGAGATGCTAGGGAAATTATAAACACCGTCTGCAGAGCCCCGCTTGTAGGCGGCGGGTCTACATACTGTGGAATTCAATCTGATGTCCCAAAGTCCCCGTTAGGGCACCTCCTTCGGAAACCCAGCCTGTTTCCCTCTACTGAGGGGGGCGGGCTGGGATTTGTTAACCCTAGTACGATTCAGCCCTAGACACGGCGATCACATCGTAGGTTGGGAGCTTAAGAAATCGCGCCCGCGATATACCAGGAGGCTATGTCATTACCCCGTGAAAGCATCGCTCCTTAGTTTAAGACCCACCTACTAGAGACCCTCAGTTCCCCAGAGTAGCTAAATCTCGCAATGCAGCCTCTCTGGTTCGCCTATCCAGGTCTATAGTCTCATGACACCCACAAGCCCTTGCACCAACTAGATGGTCCAGCGATCTACAGGGAGACAAAAGATACTTAATAACAGACTAATTTTCCTTAATGCAGATTCTCGAATCAAACACGATGAGAGAATACTAAGGTTTTCAAAATAATTTCGAGATTAGGACCAGCTTAATGTTATTTCCTTCGATTTGAACCAAAAATACGCATCCTAGCGTAAAGTGGTTCTAAGAAAATTTTTAAAACAGACGTTCAGAAAAAATTTTTGGATCATTTTTGAATTTACAATTTTGTTTTCTTCATCTTTTTACGTACCTTGCGTCGTTTTTCCAAAGATTTAATTTTTCTATTTTTGATGCTATTTTTTACGAATAAAACAAAAACTACGCATTCTATCTGAAAGTCTTGAATAAAAAATTTATAGATCTTTTTTATATGCACAATTTTTGTTGTTTTATCTTGTTCATATATTGTATAGTTTGACCGCAAAATTGAATTGTTTATTTTTCATTATTTTTTGTGCAATCAAAATTTGACTTTTTGATTTTTCAAAAAATTCAAAAAGTTGTTATTATAATATTGTAGGGTGTTTAGGAAGCAACGTTTTTCTCGATTTCACTTTTTTTTTATATCGTGCGTTTTTTGGCATAAAATGTTAATTTTCTTCAGTTATTTGAAATTTAGTAAATGCTATAACTCCAGTAGTTTTTGTTACATCAAAAAAAGTCATTAGAATAAATTGTTCGTATTCTTGAGTACTATGGACATCCGTTTATAGAATTTCCGAATCTTGAAAAAAAGCGATCTTGAAAATTTTTCAAATGCGCTCAATTTCCGAATTTTCATCCAAAATGACTCACTAACAAACTTGACATTCATTTTAGGACACTTGAAGAGTATACCGTAGCCCAATCAAATCTGTAAATTCTTTCGAAAGTTATCGTGCTTACAGACTAAAAATCTACATACATACATATACATACATGCATATACATACACACATATACATACATACATACATATACATAAATACATATACATACATACATATATATATACATACATATACATACATACATATACATACATGAATATACATAAATACATATAGATACATATACATACATACATATACATACATATACATACATATACATACATACATATACATACATATACATACATACA
>JAABKJ010014110.1:0-10172 GCA_011634705.1 Andricus grossulariae
ATACGTTTTCGAGATTATGATATTCACTATTTTTCTTATTCAAATTATTTTTCGAAAACTCAGTAAAAAGAATATCATTTTTTCATAGTGTTAATTCTTGAAATAGAGATTCATAATATTTCGTATTTAGAATACTACTTAGTCGTCTTCGTGTTATAAATACTCGTATTATAATATTAAACTTCGGTACTGTAATATGAATAAGTGTAATAAAACCTCGGTTTTCCCTATTTTGGAACTATGTTATACTAAATTCTAATTTTTTTTTCATTTGTTCTAACAGAAGGTCTCTCAGTTCACGCCAGTCCGCCGCTGTATGTACAAGCAAAGTTGTACCATATCAAATCAGAAGTTTTTCTATAGATCAGAAGTTTTCCTATAGACGTTTTGTGGCGTACGTCTTGAGAACGTCCTGAGGACCGTTTAAAGACATGAAAAGATCCCAAGGATGTCTTAAGGACGTCAAATAGCATGACATAGAGGTACATTCTAAGGACGTCTTTAGGATGTGTCTTTAGTTGTGCAATGTGAAATTTAAGTATGAAAAATGTACATTTTTAATCTTGTAGCGATTAGGTTTGCATAATTTAAAATTAAAAGACTTAAAAAACCAACGTTTTAATGTTGAAGCTTCTAAACTGATTAATTTTCAACTTAATAATTGTTAAAATTTGTTATTTCCAACTGAAAGTTTCCAAAAATTAAAATCGTGGAAAGGGGAGGAAAGGGCCACTTTGTCGGTACAGAATTAGTATAGTGGCATATATCTGTATAAATTCCTCACATTTTAAGCCAAGGACGATCCCTCTATGTTGAAAAACGAGTGACCGGGGAACTTTTAAAGTTAGAACTTCGAAAACCCGCTATTCGAGAAAAACGGATCTAAAGTTGACTAGTGCCATAAGCACACGTGTTAAGTTTATTGTTTGCACATAAAATTTACCCACTACCGGTCACTTCTGGGACATAAGTGTAATGTAAACAGATAGAGCATACATTGAAGTGTGATTTCCCGCCGAAACCCCAGAATTGATACTTCTTTTGATTTTTGCTCACAAAAACGCGAATATCTTCTAAATCACGATCGATATAGATTTTTACATCCAGCATTAATAAAATTTCGGGCCAAAAAATAAATTGAATATCACTTTGAAACTATACAAAATAGAACAGTTTCAGCTATCCCTACGTATTCTTTGATACAGTGAAATGTCGAAAAACGTCCATACTAAAATAATGTGAAGACCAAAAAAAAACTTTTCTAGATTATAAAATAGAAAATACTATCAAAATTATAGAAATATGTGACCATTATTCACAAGTTTTCAAGAAGGTATAAATATAAAACATGCTGTGCTTGGTGAAAGAAAAACTTAATGGTCTTCAATTCAATTTTGAAGTATTTCAATTGTAAATCATACCATTTTTCATGTTTAAATTTTAAAATAGTTTTATTTTTAACAGTTTTGGAATAGTTCATTCTTGGTTTAGGTTACGTTATTTCAAATACCGAAATTGTAACGAATATTTTTAATTATGCGTAATTGTAAAAAATAGCTTATTCGAATCCTTGTGCATCTTATGTGAATATTAAAAGGCAGTTCGGTAAAATATGACGTTAGGGGCCATTCATTAATTACGTAAGGGTCCCGAGGGGGAAGGTTATTTTTTAATCTCTACATGACCTTACCTGGGGGGGGGTTAATCATTCTTACGTAATATCTTACGACGTCAATTATTGTTTCAATTAGACGATCACAGTACCTACATTAATTCTACTCAAACTACCCATTTTACAATTTTAAAAATCGCGTGATTTAGTTTTTCTAATGATATGTAACTATTCAACGCTATTTAGAAAAATTCTAAGTTGAATATTACCCTTATAACCATTTCGTTTTTAATTTAGTTCCCATATGTCAGAACGCAAAGAAAAGGAAACGATAGATTCGGTACTTTTTAGATAACGTAACGAAACGAAAGTTTCGGACTGGTCCCTGCTGATGAGACTTCATTTAGAAATTATAAACAAAAAATACGCAAAATGTCTTGCCACCCACCTGTCCCAAACTATAAAAATTCAAAATGAAAAATTGCTAAATTATATTAACATTGTTTAATATTTGAGATTAACAGATAATATAACTTATATTCAGTTGGAGAAGGTAATATTCAAGAAGAGGCTTCAACATTTTGGAGTTAAGTATTTCAAAAATTACTTTAAAGTCACCCCACAAGTTTTTTGTCCCGTTATCGATATACTTGCACTGATATACCCTAACTTAATTTCATATATCTCATTTTGTGGAGTAAAGAACTTGGAGTTTGTATAAGATAGTCTTTATTCAATTCTAAGTGCTGAACATACAATGTGACGCGATGACAGTAATTGACGACTGACTCTTCATTACATTAGCCAGGTTGAGGTACATAGGTCCAGGATCGTCTTATCCCGTTTCTAAGTTAGAGGAGTAGGACCCAAGAAAATTTGGGGGTGGAAGGGAATAGAGACAAGGAGTTTCAAGTAGCTCAGGTAAAGCGAAGATTCTAAACCGATGACATTCTGATGCCAGATTTACTTAGGTCCGGCATAACCGAAGACTCACTATTTATGGTTATGTATACCTTGTTCTGTGCTAAAATTCTAAGGACAATTTCTCTTAAATGGTTCCGAAGAAGTAATAAAAGGATTAAATAGCTTAGCCAGATGTTTCGATGTTATCTTAAACCTCTTGACATTTCTGAAAGCTATAAATGAGTCGAAAATGAAACTAAGAGGCAAGAAAGTTTTCGAATTTAGATTTGAGCATTAACAGAATACTTAAGCCACGCAACGATCCATACGACATTTCCCATTGTTGAATAATCTTTAATCATTTTTGGCCTATTTTTGACCCATTCTTGAGCAACGCAACTTCATTCACGCGGGACCTAATATCTTATTTTGGTATAAAAGTGGCTTATAGGGTTTAAAATCAAAGAGTATTCAGCTAATCATTTGCAAGAAAAGCATGCCAGATACCCAAATAAATAAACCTTGAGAATTCACTAACCAATGATAATCTTTAAAATAATAACCAATAATAATGATCTTCGAAATATTTTTAAACTAACTCTTTAAAGGTTAATATGCTCCATCCCACCATGTTTGAACAATTTTAACGAACGGACATAAAAGTGCATAGTTGGGCAAGTGACATCTGTGCACGTGCACAGTTAGGGAAGTGACATCTGTGCACGTCCAACTCCACAGGACCCATCTGTACGCGTCTAAATTTCGATGTGCATAGTTGTCACTTGAACAACTGTGCACGTGCACAGATGGTACTTGAAGAACTGTACACCCTCATTCATTTTCACAGATACTCCGAAATGTTCCGAAGTATTCTTAGTCTGGGATCCGAAGAGAAGAGTGAGTGTCCATTTTAGGTCTGTAAAGATTTGATGAATGATTCTTGTGCAGAATGTTCTCCTGATTCCAAATATATCGGTTGCACATGGCAAATTCCTGGTCGTTTTGATGTTATTTGACATTTTCTATGTTTAAATAAAAAATGTCATATCTTGGAAAGTTATGCAATTTTTGAAAATATTTTTTCATAATCATTTGAAGAAGTGTGATATACACAAATTTTATCCATGGTGTATGTTGATTTAATTGATATTATTCTAGAAAAACAATAAAATAGCGTTTCAATGAAAACCCATTTCTACAGTGTATTTTTTATTAATTCGCAATTCTTTTTTCAATTATATAGTACTCGCCGAGATGAAGACAATTTCTTTCGAAATATTTTCAACTGGACTATTAGTTTAATTGCTAGAAAATTCGAAATAAATACAGACTTTTCACGCCTGTGTGCGCCTGTGTGCGATGGCCGTGACGACGGTAGAGAGAGCTGGATATACCAAGAAAAGGATAAGAGTAAACTTAACGCGATTGGCATGTAATACCTGCGGAATATATAATATGTAAGCATTAATTATAATAGAACAGGAAAACGTAGTTTCCAGAAAAACAAATTTTTGTTGAACCGAAGTTACCTTTGACGAGGTTTCAAATCCTGATTGCTTTCTTAATCCTCTCATAACTCTTCTCTTATGAATTTTTCTTTCGTCTACTAAATGAACGTTCCACACAATAAAAATTTAGTATGAAAAAATATATTCAATATTGATTATGACCACGTCAAATACACACACAAAAAATTCAACTAACCTACTTTTTTTTTGAAATGTACACACCTTATTCATACAGATTAAGAGAAATTAAACTGCGCCAATTTTTTGTTATATTCCGATAATACTTTGTCAGACTATTTGCAAAGCAATAAAAAACAAATTGAGCTAAGATTAAAGTATTAAAAGCATTTCATAGCGAAGTGTCTATTCGTCCAGATTTGCCGACGAATATCTTAGGCGGGACGAACAGATCTCCCTTTCCTTGCCCAAGTCCTCCTTTTATACTCCCGGCATCCCACACCAATGGGGCTAAAAACCGGAGTTGATAAGGTTCATGTGAAAATCCTTTGTAAGCAGATTTCTCCTAAATCACAATACATACGCGTTGGAATCTTAGCACAAACATTTTTTATGGCTTGAGAAAGATTTACCTGCAAACAATTTTATATTTCCTCTTCACCTTTTCCATATTTATGCAAAATAAAAAAACCTAAAAGTATTATAGTTTTAAAATGCAAAATCATGTTTGTAAGGTTATGCGATGACAGTCTCTCATGCAATTTACTTTATTGATCTACTGATGTTTGTTTATATGAAAAGGAAGAATGTCGGTCGAAAATCTGAGATAGCTAAAAAGGTAAAAGATTTCGTAATACAAGGTTAAAATTTTAAAAAATATATATTAAAACATTGCAAAATTAAAAAAAACTCCCGGTTATACTTGATCTTAACAAATAATGATCAAAACATAAAAAACAGAAATTCTAGTACAAAAAATTTCTACAAACAAAAAATAACTGAATAATTTTTAAAGAAAAAAAATAAGTAAAAAATTTAAAAAAACTCCCATTCCTAATGTTCTTTGCAAAAATGTAAACAGAAAAAATTTTACTAAAAAAACTTCCAAGAAAAAAGTGAATAATTTATAGAAAAATAACTACAAAATTTAATTATTTGAAAAAACTTCCGGTCTTAGTATTCTTCACAATCATGTAAATAAAAACATAGTTTTAAAAATATTCCTAAATTAGAAAGTTATCATAAAAAAAATTGTAAATAATAAATCTCAATCTCTCAAATTTGGACAATAACATTACAGAAGCAGAAGTTTTTTCAAATTTTTACATAATTACTTTTTATCTTTAGAGACAATCTTATCAGATCATTGTAATGGGGATCTGTTGTGCTTAAGTCTAAAATGTGTGGATGAAACAGCTGACGTTCAGAATAAATATAGCAAGGCTATTGATATGAGAAAAGTATAATTGACCATTTAAAAATGATTAATTTCTAAAAGATTTGCATTTACTTAAAATAATTAATATTTCTAAGGGTTTGAGTAAAAAAGTTCTAATATCTCAATTTTTGGTGACTAAGGTTTTTTTAGTTTTAAATGAAGTTCGGATTCGTTTAAGTTTCAGCATACGGTAGTATAAACTTTTTATTTTTAATGTTTCCCATTCAGAATAACTTTTTATTTTGAAACTTTTTTTTAGAATAATTCAATAAAATTTTTTTATAAATTGAAAATTTTTTCATTTTGAACTTTCACACGTTCAACTTAGTTTTGAGTTTCAAATTATGAAATTTTAATCGCTTTGAATTTAAATTTATTTAAATTTAAAAGTTTCAAATCTAATTATTCAATTTTGAATGCTTTCGATTAGAAATAATAATAATAATAATCGTTGTAGGCTTCAGCTCGACTGTTAAAAACATTACTGCCCGAATATCCAGGATGTTGAACGGACATTTTTACATTAAGCTTTTATATTAATATTAATAGTTCAATATTATTGAAAATAATATTGAGACTAAAATCTAACGCGTTAAAAAGCAACCCATCTAGAAAAAATGAGTGTATGTCTAAACGTGGTTATCCGCGTGTGACAACCGCGCGGCGTTCGACAGCTAACCTCACAGTTGCTCTAATCCGCTCGCTACTCATAAGTATTATTTAAATGCTAAACAATTAAAATAAAATAATGAGACAACTGGATTGAAATAAATTATGCAAGCGTGATAATTCGTAGGCAATAATACTTTTATTCCAGAATGTTACATAAATTGATTCTGTAATTGTATTATTTTTATGTTAGATCTAACAACTAATCAGTTTGGCCTGGACGGCGTGGTGGCAGTTCATCTTCAGGAGCATGATTGAACAATTCACGAGAATTCGGAATAGTTATATAAACTTTGTTTTTCCATGCTATAAGATTCCTTTGGATTGGTCCCCGTTTGCTACCACCAATTGCAAGTGATGGTCGTCGTGGAGTACTATCTGGTTGAGCTGGTTGAGGTGCTTGAGCTGGTCTCCTGGGATCAATTATGTCTGTAAACAAAATAAATTTATGGCGTTTCTGTATACTGAAAAAACCTGTTAGTATTTTGAATAGTTTAAAATAAATCAACAATATTTTTCAAATAAACTGCATATTGACTATGTTTTGAGAACATGTAATATTTCTTATTAGGGTCGATAGGGGTAAGTAACTAAAATCTCAATCATACAAGATTGTACTTTTGTAACTGAAAACATAAAAAACATTAAGCATCTAATGATTCTTATAATATATGTTTACTTTCAATTTTTTATCATTTATAAGAATTTAATGAAAATTAAATACACATATTTTAATTTGGAATGAAAATACAGTGATATCGAAAAACTAACCTTTTTAAATTGTATGATTTTTTTAATTGATGTTAAAATATTTTATTAAATATTTTTGAAAAATTGAAAAATAAGTGCTGTTTATGTAGGAAAAATTTAATCAAAAGACCAGATGACACAATTACGAATTAGAGTTTTCTAAAAGAAGTTCAGTTTCTCTAATGATAATTGATTTAAGCAATGAATAATGACAGCCATCTTTCTCTTGCATATATAAAGAGATATAATCATTACGTCGCATTAAAAAAATTAATAACTGATTTGTTTTTCATTCAAAATGTTCTATTTATTACACTAACCCCTATCGACCCTAATATTATTTCATTCATTATTCAAATAGATTTCTAATCCCAGGATATCGAAATTTGTAGATTATTTGGGACGTCACGTTATATTTAAAACATATTCTCCATACACCCTCCATACCACTTTCACGCGCCTCGACACTCGCTAAGGATTCGACTGGTCCCTGTTGGTCATTATGGAGATCAAGTATTGAAGGTGGTGGTTGTACAGTATTTTCTTGATTTTGTGTTCCAGACTGTACACTTAATTCTGCGAAAAGAAAATGATGAAGTTTTTGTACCATGGAGAAATAGAGGTAAGTAATCTTAAAAGTTTGGAATAATCAAACAATATTTTTCAAATAAATGTATTATTTAAAGCACAATTATAATATCACAGCTTTAAGTCTTATTCCGAAATTACATTTTTTTAAATTAATTATTGAATCTTATTTTTTAATTCAAATAGAGGAAAAGGAGTCAGCAGAGATTAGTGGATATTATTACTGATTCTTTTAGTCGAGATATATTTACCAATTTGATCATGGAAAGCTAAAGAATTTTCTTAAGTTTTTGAAATAAAAGATCGTAAAATCTTTACTGAGGTGATGTGCAACTATTAGTATCATGTGCACAAAATGAAGGATAAATATTTTATTTCATAAATAATTTAACTCTCAAATTCGCTAAAAATCACCACTTAAGACACTACATCGTAATTATTAAGTATCTTTTCTGAATTTTATTAAATTCAAATGAAAATTTAAAGCGGAAATTATATAGCAATTTTGACTATATACAAGTATTGAAAGTAATTCCCATTAAATAAACTTTTTCCCCATTTTCACCCTTAATCATTCATACAAGATTACATTTTCTTTCTTCAAAACTGGTTATTTCAATGTATATAGTATATAAGCGAACAAAACGTGAAAAATCCATTTGAGTTTACTTCTCAATATTTAAGATGGCTTGAAATCCATTGATAAAAATTAAATTTGAAATGGCCTATCATAATCTGCCAGGTTGTTAAATAAACAAAATGCAAAAAATATCTATAATTTAATACTGTTTTGAAGTTATTAACGAAATGAAAATGGATTTATTCACGTTTGATTCAGCAAAGGCATAGTCCATATATTATTGACGTTTTAATGACATGAAGCAATTTTATGTTTGCATATGAAATCCGAAGGTAATTTTATACATGATTAATAAAGTTTCAATTTAAAAAATAAAATGTTTAAGTTTTGTAAAATTATATATTATAAGAGAAATATTGAAAAGTATTTATAAATGATAAAAAGTGTTTACTTGGTTAAAAATGTGTACCTATTTATATAATGAATATGTGTGTATATACTCAAGTTTATATTAATTAAAAGGCGACTATAGAAATGAGATACGCGACAAATAAAAAATTTTAGTAATAGAAAGAGATTGTGTGGCATTTTCAGCTTAATTAAAACAATAAAAGGAAAACATTGTGAAACTTGTAATCGGCCACGTCGCTTCTACCAGCGCATGTTGAGTCATTCACTTCACGTCCACCATTTTATAATCAAAACAATCGTCAAGAAAATTTCACTGATTAGTACAATCGAAAGCACTAAAGAATTGGTCAATATTTTCAGCAACTAAATTTAGTAGAATACACTTGCGATTTTTTTACTATTTCATTAGTGAAATGCTAACATATTACTATTTCATTAGTCCAACACTAAATCACTAATTAAATGAGTAAAACTCTCTAAATCTCAATTTGTGTGAACAAATTAAAATTTCGAGAGTATGTGTGTGGATTCTAATGTCCACTGAACGTTTATGACCTAACGTGCACGCAATTAATGAACACCTGTTGAATAAATGATACTATTTGTATTTTATATTTTATATTGCCTAGTAGATTTATTGAACTCATTTTGCATAAACAAACGCCTCGTCACCTTTTTAGTTATCTAATTTGCTTCATGACAAAGAAATTTTTCTCAAAATTAGCTGAACTTTTATAATTTTTCAAATAACATTTTGACGAACACAAAAAATCGTCAAAACTCAAGCTATCAGCAAGCTTTCAATACATAATACACCATATTTTCTGCGAGAAGTAGCAAATCAAAGAACTTCAAAATGAAACTATTTTAAAATTGTAAACTTAAAAATTTTAGACATTTCTAATATTTGACGTTTTTTTAAATACAAAAGTCATACTGGAATTGTTTTACAAAAAATGATATAATAGTTATTGTATGCTGACCACATTTCGAGAAATTTGTAATATCTATCAATAATATTATTTTATACTTACGAATATAATTAAGAAAAACGAAGAATATAATAAATAAAGCGCCCATGACGATATGATATGTTTTTGGAATATTATCATGACTTTATATACAAACCATCATTAGGTTAATTAGTATTACTTAATCTTGAAATTTATAGCATATAGTGGAATGTTAAAGATTGTCGGTCGTCAAATTTGATAAGCTATATTATCTTTATAATGTACAGTAAAAAGTATACAGTTCCCAATTTTATGTTAGGCTTTGCCAGAAACTTCGTTTTGAAATTCAAGCAACACTTTCACAGGTTTTTTACTGACCCACTCGTCCGACCTGCTAGCAATTATTCCATCCTTTGCTTTTATGTCTTCTATGAGATGGCTTTTTTATTTAAATTGATATTTTTAAAACATTAGCAAAAGATTAAAAATACTGCATTCAGAAAAAATGGAATACTATTTAAAAAATGATTTTCTTTGCTGTTTGTTTATTATTTGCTCATAACCAAAAAAGCGAAATAAAACTTGAGAATTTCAGAAGAAAACCGCAACTTAACGTTAGCTTTATCAACTTGAATTGATTATTACCTTACCCTTATTAAGAAGGTGACAAAAAGTTGAAAATTTCAGAAAAAACCGCAACTTTCTAGGGAGCTGTTCAAAAACTATCCCATGTAGAAACCGCCCCATTTGTCCCCATTTCAATTAGGGCAGTAGCTAGAATCTCACTAGAACAACTGGACTA